>JAECUM010040590.1:0-39610 GCA_016617855.1 Megalonaias nervosa
TATATATATATATATATATATATATATATATATATATATTGGTATTCGTCATTATTTTAAACGTGTATATAGAAGCAAAAATTTGATGCATCAAATATTTTAGCTCTATAATTATAACTAATTCTTTTAATTCATTCATACATGATCAATACAAAACTAACTTTACATTAGGAGGATATGTTAATCATTTTATGCAATTAATAATCTACTCGATTCGCCAAAGAAATAAGAAATTAATCTCATGGTAAGATATAAATACAATGTGAGGTAGCTTTAACTTTCTCTGCATGTGGCCGGTATTCGAAATATATCGATTACTAGCTGGGTATTGCACTATATGCTTTATTTGAGTTATGACTGGTTGTGTTGCTAGAATCAAACAAGGTGTAAATAAGAAAAACATATTGTTCAATACTGAACACCAGGATAAATTGTGTTTTAGTTCTCACATGTGAATCACCGTGTCAGGTAGTTTCTAATGTCCTTGTGCTAATCAGATAACAATAAGTATTTACCATTCTCGATGATAGTTAGAATTCAGTAAAGATATCTCACCGTATGTATATTTTGTTTCCAAACGAAGGAAATATGTAATGGCTACATGCTAAAGAAAACAAAGTATTTGTATATTGTTTCTAACCTGATTGTTACAATATAATCTAAGTATTAAGAATTGCCTATCTATCTATCTATCTATCTATCTATCTATCTATCCAAGAACTTACATACTTTAGGACTTACCGGTGTATGCTTATTCATTATTTTTAGGCATCCGACTTGCCCTCGAATTCATCAGACCGTGCCGAGTACATGAATTCAGGCGTTGTCGTACCCAATAAGGACTTTCTCTCTCCTTTGTCAAAAGAGCTATGTAAGGACAGTGAAGTCATTTGGATGGTGCCCAAGCCAGGTGATAACATACATACATACATACATACATACATACATACATACATACATACATACATACAGTTTGACAATTTCCTCTCACTGACTTATGGTAATTTTCTGTTCTTTGTTCTGACAGACTATGACCGTTTGATTGCTGAAATGAGTGATGGAATTGTTTAGTGCAATCCTCATAGAGTTATAGCGTTATCTTTAGCTTTTTTTAAAGAAGCCAGTTTTCTGTGGCAAATAGGTTGAAAATCAATGAGGGATTTATGCAAGCTTTCAACTTATATCCAACTACGTGGCCAGGGAATTTGTTTGTTTCGTACTATATGTATCAGAGTCGATGTTAGAATACTTGGTCAAGGTTCTAGCGGGGGAGGTGGGGTGGCAAAGTCAGTGGGGGAATATACAAACAAAATGCATTGACACTAACATAGAGAGCCATGAATGCAACCTCCCTAACACTGCGCGTTAGCTCTCAAGTACTTCTAATGTCATGGCACCCATTTTTGTTTCCATTTAAGGAAATAGTATTTCACATACCAAGAAATAACTTTAAAGGTACCAAATGCAAAGATATTACAACATAAAAGTTGCAATAACTATAACCAATATACCTGACTCAATGTCTTTAATAAGTACCAATATTGGACATTAAAAAAAAAACATATGGAAAATTTCCATCTGTGGTTCATTAGGAAGAAATACTAATGTACCCTTAGATCCTAATCGACTTGAAATTTTGAAATTCTTTTCCTTTTACAGATATACTGATGAATATACTGATGAGTCACATTTCTCACTTAGCTTATATTTGTATGTTCAAAGTATCAGAGGATGTTTCTGGATTGGTTTCAGCAAGAATGCATAGAATGTTAATGACCTCTTGCATTCAACATGTGTATCTACAACTTCAACAAGCTTGTTTGCATTCGTTGCTTTTATTTTGAGCATAATTTTATCATTGGAACAATTTGTCTTTCTTTGTCTTGTGTCTTCAAAATGTATTCATGAAACCTTCAATGATGATCTCTGAGCAGCACATGCAGTTACACTAATGGTATCAAAATTTTTCTGTCTCTGAAGTGAGGGAACCCGGAGACAGTAAGACTTGATGGCAAATGTTGAAATGTGACATAGCCAATTCGCACAGTTGACTTTATCCACAACATCATTTGAAGAGAAAATAAAGAAAAAGGACCCACATTTACAAAATCAAAAACAAGAAGACACTTTGATTTTCTTAAACCTTATATTTTCTTGTTAGGATTCTTATCATGTGCTTCATGAGATTTTTGTTCTATAGCCACTGCGTATACTTCATATCAAAATGTTGCATTTCTACAGAGACCAGAAGAGGTAAAAGAAAAGAGAAAGAGGCTCAAAATAATAGCCCTATGTGTTGTTGTCCTTGTTGTCGTCCTGACCACTGCGATCCTCGTTGCTGTATATGTAATAGGAAAGCAGGCAGAGGAAAATATCAAGGTATAACTGGCATTATTCACTTAATACAAATATTGTTGTTTGGTTCCTTATTTACATTTTGTTTTCTCTTATTTTATATTGCATATAGTTGTTTGTTTACTTATAATATTAGAATTAGAATAAGTATTATTCACATTTTATTCAGGCTGTATTTATTAAGTATCAAGAATTATTGGAAAGAACTGGTCATGCCACTATTGTAATTCTCAGTCAGATATTACACTTCTCGAATGATTGGCAGCCATACTAAGTGTCCTTCGGATATTTTTCATTTTCCATATAGTCTATATAAACCATATATATTACCAAAGATTCCGATACAACATTTAATTCATGATATTGCAAATGGTTAAACTTTTGTTTCTTTGTGAACTGACTTGCCTATTAGTTTTCTGTAGCTAAAGTTTGTCTAAAAAGAGGGCTGTTCTTTACAGCTAACACAAATTCAACCAACTTAACCACAAGTAACACTGCTTTGTTTACTGTCAATATCATTGCAGCGCTTCTTCAATAGATATCGCTTTTAAGCAAAGTAATTTTGAAATTACAGCCATGAATAAACTCTTCTGTAATTATATCGCAGCTTTTAATCAATCACTTGTTGGATTATTTGCATGTAGACTGCGTTGCTTGCCTACAAAGACGAATCCGGAAAGACTGGTACACAGAAGGTTACTGTGACCTCGAAAGAGGAGAAATTTGAAATTGCAGGAACCGGCACAGCCATTTTCGACTTCGACAAGGTATGTAAAGTACTATGATCTTTTGTAGTACGGCACACACTTGCCTCACATGTATTCTACATTTTGTTTTTATTCCGATATGAATTTGGAAGTGCACATTCCATTCAACATTTGCATTTCACAATTATTGTATCAACATTGCTAACAATGGACAATAACGTAGTGTGACTAATTTCTCGCATATATCTAAAACAGCGAGCAATATGTTACAAGACAAGTAAAAAGATTGCAAAATGTTGGTTTACACGGGCTTTATTTACGTATATTCTGAAATGTAATGATTCATAATCAGTTTAATATCTCTCAGCTCGAATATACACAAAATTGCAACCAAAAATCAGAAAACCACATATTTTCGCATTTGACAACTTCACGGTTTATCCGTCCATATAGATAGACAGATGGATGGTGTACAAACATTTATGACACGAGACGTTTGGGATGAGTGTTTTGAATAGTGCAGACCGAAGTTTTACTGTTTCAGTCCAGACTAACTACCAGAGAGAGACAGACAGACAGACAGACAGAGTTGTGATAACTCATTCCGATATAATGATATATAATCCATAGAAGTTCAAGACCGACGTGAGTCTCCAAAAATTTGCAATGCTGCATTTAATCAATGATTTCATAAAAAATATCCGTAATGCTCTTGTCATTTACGTTTCGAAACCTTACAAAAACAAATTATGATAAATTAAAATCAGAATATATTTCAAATTCCAGTCCTGTATGTAAACTGATTCGAAACCTTACAAAAACAAATTATGATAAATTAAAATCAGAATATATTTCAAAGTCCAGTCCTGTATGTAAACTGATTCGAAACCTTACAAAAACAAATTATGATAAATTAAAATCAGAATATATTTCAAATTCCAGTCCTGTATGTAAACTGATTCGAAACCTTACAAAAACAAATTACGATAAATTAAAATCAGAATATATTTCAAAATCCAGTCCTGTATGTAAACTGATTAATACTGTCTTATTTTCCTGGTTTCTATGGCTCTCTCAAATTAGATATTGCATTTTATGGAGAACAAAAATAACTTCAGTCTGGAAATATATATATATATATATATATATATATATATATATATATATATATATATATATATATATATATATATATATATATATATATATATATATATATATATATATATATATGGGTGGGTGGGTGTGTGCGTAAATGTAAAAGGCATAAACATGTAAATATTGAGGAAATGCACTTAGTATATATCATATTGATTGTTACTAACTTATTTTCTTGCTTCAATGTGTCTCTCAAATTAAATTCCATTTTATAGAGGACAAAAACAACCTATATCTAGCAAAAGCGATAGATGTTTAGATAGATAGATAGATTTATTTGTCTGTGTGTGTTAATATGTCTAAATTTAGAAGCATAAACATGCAAATATTCAGCTAGTGCGCCTTTGCACAGACAATTGATTTAGTTTACACTGTTCAAGTTTTAAATTTTGCTGAACAATTTTTTTCTTTTCCTCTTCTAATAATTTATACCACAACTTCATTATTATCTTTTTCGGCGGTGTCTTCATCTTCACATCGTAGTATAAGGCATCTATTGGCAACATATTTTATTGCACTTTTCAGAGTCTGCTTGTATACAAATCTGAAAAAATGTCAAAACCAACCTGCTTCCTGACCGCCGTCAACACGTCTACCTTACTTTCCCCAGAGAAAATGAAAGGTTTCCTTGGAGACAATACGGTGAGTTTCATTTTATCCATTCTCGCAAAATCACTGCAGCCACCGATCCAGTTCGCAGAATTATGCTTAGCGTCTTCATCCATACAAGCTGCTCTGTACATTTTTTATTATATTTTATTCCCTATTCACACAAAGTTTCGTCGTGTCTTTACCCTTCCATTCAAGATAAGAACTATGACAGCAATGATCAGTCGGGATAAGTGAGAAAATAAATTTTTCCCGGATATTTAACAACAGGGACTATACATTACTGCGTCTAATATATATATATATATATATATATATATATATATATAATAACGCCTCATATATATATATATATATATATATATATATATATATATATATATATATATATATATTGGTATTCGTCATTATTTTAAACGTGTATATAGAAGCAAAAATTTGATGCATCAAATATTTTAGCTCTATAATTATAACTAATTATTTTAATATTCATTCATAAATAATCAATACAAAACTAACTTTACATTAGGAGGATATGTTAATCATTTTATGCAATTAATAATCTACTCGATTCGCCAAAAGAAATAAGAAATTAATCTCATGGTAAGATACAAATACAATGTGAGGTAACTTTAACTTTTTCTGCATGTGGCCGGTATTCGAAATATATCGATTACTAGCAGGGTATTGCACTATATGCTTTATTTGAGTTATGATTGGTTGTGTTGCTAGAATCAAACAAGGTGTAAATAAGAAAAACATATTGTTCAATACTGAACACCAGGACAAATTTGTGTTTTAGTTCTCACCTGTGAATTACCGTGTCAGGTAGTTTCCAATGTCCTTGTGCTAATCAGATAACAATAAGTATTTACCATTCTCGATGATAGTTAGAATTCAGTAAAGATACCTCACCGTATGTATATTTTATTTCCAAACGAAGGAAATATGTAATGGCTACATGCTAAAGAAAACAAAATATTTGTATATTGTTTCTAACCTGATTATTACAATATAATCTAAGTATTAAGAATTGCCTATCTCTCTCTCTCTCTCTCTCTCTCTCTCTCTCTCTCTCTCTCTCTCTCTCTCTCTCTCTCCAGGAACTTACATACTTTAGGACTTACCGGTGTATGCTTATTCATTATTTTTAGGCATCCGACTTGCCCTCGAATTCATCAGACCGTGCCGAGTACATGAATTCAGGCGTTGTCGTACCCAATAAGGACTTTCTCTCTCCTTTGTCAAAAGAGCTATGTAAGGACAGTGAAGTCATTTGGATGGTGCCCAAGCCAGGTGATAACATACATACATACATACATACATACATACATACATACATACATACATACATACATACATACATACATACAGTTTGACAATTTCCTCTCACTGACTTATGGTAATTTTCTGTTCTTTGTTCTGACAGACTATGACCGTTTGATTGCTGAAATGAGTGATGGAATTGTTTAGTGCAATGCTCATAGAGTTATAGCGTTATCTTTAGCTTTTTTTAAAGAAACCAGTTTTCTGTTGCAAATAGGTTGAAAATCAATGAGGGATTTATGCAAGCTTTCAACTTGTGTCCAACTACGTGGCCAGGGAATTTGTTTGTTATGTACTATATGTATCAGAGTCGATCTTAGATACTAGTAGGGGAGGTGGGGTGGCAATGTCAGTGGAGGAATATTACAACATAAACGTTGCAATAACTAGAATCAATATACCTGACTCAATGTCTTTAATAAGTATCAATATTGGACATTAAGAAAAAAACATATGGAAAGTTTCCATCTGTGGTTCATTAGGAAGAAATACTAATGTACCCTTAGATCCCAATCGACTTGAAATTTTGAAATTCTTTTCCTTTTACAGATATACTGATGAATATATACATTGTATGCTGTATAATAGCTATAGAGTTTTATGAGAACTGTATCAGTTTAAGCTAACGAAAACAGTTTAGTCATCTGTGTTTGAATTAACCGGCTGTTATCCGAGCTATTTTTTTTCACTCTGTGTACGTAAGACTTTGTTTTCATTATGCTGATAAAGGATAGCCTTCTAAAGGTGCGTTATTTTATTAAATACACAACCACCACTTTAATCCCCTACCTAATTAAAGAAAGGTCTTTTTTACAATACTACATAGGTCGTTAGTCGAAATCAGTTTTTTTTTATCTCTTTTGTAAAAAACGTTTATAGCATTTTCGAATTTCGATTTCATCTGTGTTTATTCTTTTATTTGCTGTGTTCTTATATGCGTCCTTAAAAATGCATTCGGGAAAAGAGCTTACTTAATTCATGTGCCATAATTGCTTTCATTTCAGACTGCATCGACGACAAATCCTTGGCCCGGACAAAGAGGGCATGCTACTACTACTACTACTGTTATTTATTATATTGCGACCGTTACTATTGTTATTATAGATGCTACTATTGGTTATATTGCTATTGACGTGTTCGACAATAAAATAGTAGTATACAAAGGACTATTGGCATGACCTTAGCTTAAAGTAACGTCGCCATGTATATCGTACAGACGCATATAAAACGTTTCCTGAGGCAGCCTGTCAAAGTCTCGAATAGTAGTAGCAGCTCTATGATGTGTTGTACGGAAAAATGCTAGGTATAACTTGAAATAATCAGCTTACTTTATCCAGTTCTTAAATTAAAATTCAACTTAGTTATATTTCTTAGAAATTTAGAACTCAGAATTTCGCAATTTCATTCAAGAACTGCACTTTCAAAATTTTTGTTCTATTGTTTTCAATAAATGCATTATATCTAATAATAAAGCTTGAATATGCATTACTTTGTTTCTGACATTTATGTTGTGTCATTAACAATAATTTGTTGAGGTGAACGTCTAATATGCTATCCTAAACCCCTACCCTCCAAATAACTAAATAACTAAATAAATATTATTCGTGTTATTTAAATTTCTTTGACAAATTGTGATTACCCACCTGTTCCACTTTGAAATAACATGTGGATCTATGTTAATCGCAAACTTGTCATCAAAGTAATAGTTTACATGCAACAGATTTTAAAGTAATCTAAATTATAACCATATACTTTAGAATCTTTTATTCAATTATATACATTATTGTTCATATTCTCTCCTTATCAAACAAGTTATAACAATACTGTCTTGAATATTATATTAAGGTGACATGTTTGAAATTGAACAGTATAAATTTATGTCAGCCCGCTTTCACTTTTATGATGCACACATATAGATCCATATGTAAGGGATGTGATCCTATTATGTGCAGATGGTTTGTTTTGTAACTAATGTTAAAGCTGTTTTAAAGATCGGAGCGAATAATTGGTTTCCGTTTTCAATATCAGTGTCGGAGAGTTATAGTTCAACACACACACTTTGTGCGCAATGATTAGGTTTGTATTTTGGTATTGAGATTTTGTATAAACACTGTGTCATTATCGAGAGGTTTACATGGACATATACAGATTTCATTTCAATGCGTACTATGGATTTTACGATTACAAGAGGCATTCGAAACATATTAGGACTGGATTTACGAACAATAGGAAAAAGAGCTATACAATAGTCAACATATCTATATTGAACGCATTGTTAATATGTTTGTTTCAATCATGTGCAAAGAGTTATGTGCAATTTCCATTTATAGTAAATTCTCCCATAGATAGGTTAATGAATATACGCGGAAATTAGTTACTATGTGTACCAACTCATAAAATGTGTGATGGCGCAATAGTACGAATATATAAACATTCTTGCAACTGCGGGCCTATAGATCAGTAATGAATTTCCACTCTTTAATCAGTGACGTATGAAACTAACGATAAAAAGGAGTAACAGCCCCCGTTTTCAAAATGAATTTAACATGGTACACAATTTCATCGCAATCTTTTCTTTCTTCCGTTCCCCTCTCCCCCATCATACATAAGGAGCAACATACGCAGAAATATGGAGTGAGAGAGAAAAAAAAATTGGGTTCGATGAGAACCTGAAAACTGAACTTGCACCAAGTAACCTTACACTTTACACTTTCGTTGGGATCTATTTACAGTGTTCAAAATATCAATGATACATAGTTGCAATAGCCTGTCGACACTATCAGTTAAATTTGTATGGTTACGAGGCACACATACCGTAACACATTTAATGCTTTATTATTGTTGTTGTTGTTGTTGTTGTTTCTTAAACCTATTATAATGTTCAAAAATTCGATTATTATTAATTAAATATGAAAATATTCCAACGACCCCCCGCTACTCTCTCTCTCTCTCTCTCTCTCTCTCTCTCTCTCTCTCTCTCTCTCTCTCTCTGGAACCTCGTATCAAGATACAGGCGAAAATCCATGAAAAGATGATAAAAGATGCAAAACATGTCAACATATGATAGAGACCAGGACATTTTCTAGCACAGTGACTAGAGAAAAACTAAACATATATGGTCCAAACAAACGTGCAAAACAGAGAATGTAATTTATCTCATCACATGTAAGATCTGTAGCCTTCAGTATGTCGGAGAAACTGAAAAGCTACACAAAAGGATCAACCTTCATAGATCTGAGTGGATGACAAAGAAGCTGTTCAGAAAGCGGGTCGCAGAACACTTCTCCTCCCCTGGCCACACTTTCAGTGATATAACACTTATTGCAATTGCTTACAACCGTAACTGGAGTTCCGAAGTCAGGAGAAAAAAAGAAATCTTACTGGATACACCGCCTTAGAACATTGAAACCAAGCGGTTTAAACCAAGAGAACTAGAAAAAGACAGCCATGCACAAATAAAATTATCTTTTGCAGCCGACACACTTTCTTTTAAACAATTCTCTAAATTTGCTTAATAGCCTACAATTACTACTATAACAATGAAATATCAGGGATATAATTTGCGCTCACATAAATGTGCATAAAATAACAGATGAAGTTATGGCTCATCGATTTCTAGGTCAATACAAATATTTTCTAGTGTCAGGAACAAGTTGAAATAAACTAGTTGAAACATAATAAATATAAATGTTTAATTCCTGTAGAAACAGCCACGTAAAGTTTTGCAAACAGTGCGGTTTTTCTGTTTCATTTGTTTGTATTGTATATGTTTTGTATGTGCCTTTGAAAAAGACTCATTAAGAGTCGAAAGCGCTGTAGCTAGTTAGATACTAGTTTTAAACTGTTCGTTGTCAGTTTATTGCATATATATATATATATATATATATATATATATATATATATATATATATATATATATATAATATTATATTCATACAAGCAAGTACGACTATGATTTTGAGATGATTGTAATTCTTCAACTTAAAGTGTATATATGTTTTGGTTAAAAGATAATTGCTGTGGTGCTGTTGTATACAATGAGCACAAATGGGGAAACGGTTTAGCCAGAAGAGAGACTGCTGGGATTGATGTATCTGGATTATATTTCAGAAATATTCTGAACGCAATCATACGAATAACAACTGATGACGCTGGCTTTGCAAGGAGGCAATCTGTAACAAACGGTGTAGAAAATGATCGTGTTTTTCCATGATCTACTATTTATGATTGTCTAAAAGATATATACACAATAACTAGACGGGCTAAATATACACTACATACAATATTAGCTCACAGAACATTGATATTATTCTAGCATACGACGATGCTGATAATGGTAAATTTCAAATTCAGCATATCTCATATGGTTCCAAACGTTGAACCACATATAGAAATATATGTTCGCTACTGGTATCTGGATACAAAGATAGATTATATTTCGAGCAAATGCGTGTACAGAGAAATAGTTTATGTTACTGAGATTTATGTTACTGAGATCTCTGCCACATGGACAGTCAGAATAAATGCAAGCATGCAGCTTCTTTTCTAAGATATACATATTGTATTTTTCATGCACGTGTTCGAAGTAATGATTAAGGAGCAAAACATTATATTTGATAACTCTAATTTCAAGAAAGTATTCGTGAGAATCAATTCAGTTCAATTTCAAGAGAGAACCTTACAACATGTTCTAATCCAGAAAAGTTTAAAGTATAATATCCAAGATTATATTTTGGTGAATCAGGGCACAACAAGAAATAATGTAATAGTAAATTGGCTATTGAAATACCATGGATATTAGGTGGTAATAAGCAGTTTCTTGCAGTATGTAAATTCACTATACTATGTATATTGTGTTGAATTGAGTGACAGGTGTATAACAATGTATTTTGTTGAGAGCAAAATGAATATTATTATATAATGATATAATATACTCTCATGACTGAATCACAGATTGAGCCTAACAGAACATCAAAAACATTGTATTTCCAGAAAATAAATAAAGACCAGCCAATACAAATAGCATTCAGACCAAAATAATTTTATGGTGGTACAGACGAATTATTTGTGAATTAACAACAATTTTGCAAATTCCTTGCAGCGAATAATAAAAGTTAATAAAGGAAGAAAAAGAAAAAGAACAAACGAGGTTAACGAGGCAAGGAGGTTTTATTAACGTCAGTATGCCATGTATAGAAACATTTGAGCTAAATATGTTACTTACATTGGGGAGCATTGTACCAAACCTAGGTCTAGAGGCGAAAAATAGGACTATAAGAGGACAACAGATAAAGCTACAAAGGGTCTGGTATCAGGGATAATAGGAGCCGAAAAGAGTTTAGAAATCATTATATTCAACAATATAATAATATAAGATCTCGAACATTGAGATCGGATGAAGATGAACACAACATGAAAATATACATCGTATCAATGTGCACCCAAAAGACCTCCAACAATTAGCCGTAAGCTTGGGACGTTTAAACGGGAGTGATAAAGTGAGCTTGCCAACGTACAAACAAATGGTATTACGAAAGCCCAATTCAAGAATGTAATGTGTAATGTCTGACTGTGTTACACTATACTCAACTGAATATCACGCATATGTTTGCATGTTTGTATATTCATTGTGTATAAACCTTTAAGCTATTTCACTCCGTGCTATCACCATATTCTGTACAAGTTCTTCACTATATACAGCAACTACCAATGTTCTGTCCATGCATTTCTAGCATGTCAAATTACCGATCTTTCTGACCTTGTTATTAGTACGGTTAGTCATGGTTTAGGATCAAACATAAATAATGCAATTTGACGACATGATCAAGCGGTTCAACTCTAAACTATCACTATGACCCTGGGACAAGGGTGTGTATATTTATAATCAAAACTGTCCCTACAAGCGAACACAGAATGTTTACAAAAATAATTTTCTTTGGAATCTATACTGTAGAATTTAGTCTCCTTTTGATACATTACTGTACAACATTTGTACGAAAGATGCACGAATAAAATCTAAATTAAAACATTACATCGTTATTATTTGTAATTTAAATTCATTTAACTTACATATTTTGAACCTTTACAATTTGAGATCATGGATGAATTAAGGGTAGCACATATTGATCTTTCCACTGACATTAACATTGTTGCTATAAAAAAATTAAGAACTGTCAATCAGCACGGAAAAATCTCTAGTTCCTTTAGTACTGATAAATAGAGGATTTCAAACTGGACATGATTGAATATTGAATTTTTGCAACGAGTTAAATAAATTGAATATTAAATCATTACCCATTTATGATTCTGTTTATTGCATATAGCTTTAGTTTAAAGGAAATAGTTTACAGAAATGGAAGAACTAATTTCTTTCATACTGACGGTACACCTTTCACTGGGTACGCCTAAAATATTCCAATACAGTAGTCGAATACATTGTGCAGTTATATAACTAGGAACATTTAAAAGTAGGTTTCATTTTACAGTAATATTTTGGGAACCAACTGTCCGTCCGAAAAATAGAACATCCGAGTTAGAGAACGTCGTTTCTCAACAGAGAATATCGAATGGAAGTCCCGTATGATGTCGCATTTTGTTTTACTCGGGTTAGGTTATTGGATCAATGTCTATAGTTATAGTATCATTTTCACCACTAATCATTCCAGTTGTTGGATGTTCATGTGAGGTGATGCTTAATGGATGAGACAATCCAGATTTACTGTAATATACTTGTGACCTGATATTTGCATTTGTTTTTGTTTGGAACAGTAGACTACAAGTAGTCATAGACAAGTTCAATTTAGAGTCGGAATTATATCAATAATAAGAAACATTGGGCGAGTTTAATTACTGCAAACAGACGTGAGTTTATTTACGCCTCTAAGTTAATATTTAAACAACTGTTGCATTCAAGGTGGATTCCATATTATAGGTGTACCGTCCATCCGAACCGTCTGGCAAATGATAATACCCTTATTTTTGCCATTTTCTGGCTTGGGGTTTAACGCCATTTTTCATCGAACAAAGGGCTATACATGACTAAGAGGCTTGTACTCTTGGGTCACTTCCGATATTGATGTTTATATCCAGCGCTCATATATGCAAATTAATGGGGCCATAGAGTGGAAATCTTAAACGATCTCGCGGCTCAATCACACTATATCAACAAAGCAAACTAGAAGATACTCTTTATTCAATTATGTTATGAATATCCCAATTAGACGAAATCGAGTTCCCCTCTTCACACAATCGAAACTCTCTACTGGCAGTATCGAATTGTTGACACGTGAAGAGGGCCACAAATATGAAGACATTTTGTGTTCTCAGTTTGAATTCGCGTATTCGACCCGTGAATACGCGATTCCGAGAGTTTAGCCGGAAGATTCGTTTGAATCACATGATCCTGAATTCGGTGAGATAGGCAGCGTTCAAAAGGGAGTTCGAAGACACGTATAAGTCTCATGTTCACTTTTTTGAAAAAGCAGGAACTAGCGTTATCCGTCGTCATATATGCAATCACCACTCTACAGACAGCAGATCGGTATGTTGGTTTTAATCACATGCTTTCTCAGTTATTTTATTTTATGTGTCATACTACATTTTAGCGCTCTACTTCTACACTGCCACTATCTCAAGGTTGCACATTCAAGAACACCCCGCAACCCCCAAACAAACTACGGCTTTTCAAATGCGCGATCGGGAGGAAACCCAGAAAATGAAAATATTTCTCGGATGACCTCTCTCAAGATCGGATATTCAAGCCTCGAGAACGCTCATTCATTTGGCTCGAATACGTAATCATTCAAGTCAAAAGACTTTACCGTTTGGATTTGCCGAGATCGCGTATTAGAATTTGGAGCGCGCGCATTCGAGGTTTTAAAAAGTAAATGCCTTTACGTTTCCACATTAATTATAATTTATGATCAAATGCTGTGTATTCGACATTAATAAAACATTGTCAGGAAATTATTCTTGAATTTAGTACTATCTTCCTCAGTGTTCAAAGAAACGTGATAATACAGTTGTGTAAATGTTTAAAACAACTATTTTCCTTAGCCATGTGCATCTCTCTCTCTCTCTCTCTCTCTCTCTCTCTCTCTCTCTCTCTCTCTCTCTCTGACAAACAAATTGTAACAGTGAGTGGGTATAATGCAGACAAGGTCAAACAAATGATACATATTGACAAAATTTTAGTTTTGAGACTGTCAAAAAAATCCTATTTTCATCTATCAGTCAGTCTCTAACAGTAGTGGTCTTTATGACAGGGTGGAATCTTGTACGGAGATAGACTGTCTGCTGTGAGCGAAGGTGGACTGGAGATTCGAACATTCCAATTAATACCTGATTTTATTAAACTTATTTAATAGGCCATCATTTTAAAATATGTTTTAAGTTTGCATATATGTATGTATTTTTAGCATTTATTCTTACTCTCAATTTTGTTAAGAAAATATTAAAACGTGTTTTTAAATGACTCCTCATTTTCAACCCGTCAGAATGACGGATATAATAGTTGCACAATCATTATTGCCAAGAAGATACATAATGGAATTTTCATAATATATTGTGGGTTTGCGATTTTTATTTGCTTATATTCAAATATGTATACGTACATACATATAAGGGTTGGTCTTTTATGAGGAAATAGAGGTATGTAGTGAGATGCTCCGTGTGATTGGCGATCGACTGCTTTTGACTAAACATTTATAAAGAAACATTTCCAGTAGGATACACAATTTTTTAAAATCAAAATTAAGAAACTTACAAGACCAATTACTTTTTTTTCCAGCATTACAGTCTCGTGTAGGGATATATCAACATCTCTGGACCAATCATATTGTCTCCCGTTCTTGCATTACCACCTCGGGCAGGAAAACAAACATGTCTGGTACAATGTCAATTTTCAATGCAAAAACCCGCTTAGAGGATACGGTAAAGTTTGTGTACCAATCAATGTGTTGACAGTAATTAATATTACTAGACCACACTGAAATGCATTCAGACAGAGTAGCATCTACTAACCGACGAGGAATGCAATTCATAAAAGGAATGAATACTTCTGAATTTCTTCGGGTCAAATGAAGACAAGTAGGTGCATCAAGAAGACGTTTAGACCAATACGGTTTCTATGCAACAAAGCTCCAAGCGGCATCTTCCACGAATGTTTGGACCACCACGTGGCATTTTGTGGGGTATAAAACGAAGTGATCCAACCCCCTTCCCGTCTTTTCTTTATCATCCCTTCTGATATTTCGCTGCGGCATACATATAGACATAAATTTGAATATTATTGTTTCGGAATCCACGCTTTGCGAACAGTACACAGGCGCTCCACATGGAATAAGAAAGATTAACTGGCTTTTGATTCACATTAAACATAATCAGAGCTCAGCTCGCGCAGTTTGACAGTGAGGTCGAGACGATTCGCCAAGGAGGCATTGTTGGGCATATTTGAAATAGGCAAGATTAGTAATCCAACATTTGTCATTTGTTGACTACAACTACATAAGTACGTATGAAACAAATCGTTTGGAACACTATTTATATTCATCTTAAGGCCGCAACTTAAGTAATTTCAATCTTGAAATAAATGGCAAATATAATATGCTTAACCTAAATCCAGATTTGGAATATAAGGACAAGGATATAATTCATTCACAAGCCATCATGTGTATCGCAATTGCATGGGATTAATCCAATTTGAGTCATGAAAAACGCATTCCATAGGCCTGTTGTAAGTTATTCATCAAGCTGCAGGAGGTTTCTGAAACAGAGACATGAATACGTATGTAAATTTTAAATAAATATAGTACGTGAGTTTTTTGGGGGATACATGTCTGGAAAATGTTGTCAATAATACCCTATTGTAACCTCACTTTTATGAACAAAGTGGAGAAGGCTTTGGGAAGTTATAATGCGGTAGGTACAGATCTGTACCCTAATGGAGCGGTCGATGTTCATCTCTTCCTGGTATGGAGAAGTATTGCAAATAAAAACAGCTCCTTCTGTAAACTAATAATAAAGAAATTGTGTAGGTTAATTTCATACTCATCATGATAGTCTATCACGCAAACGCCGTTGATTGAAGATTTCAGTATGGACGAGATTCGGGTTACATTCGAGCCCATTAGAAACCGATACTTCTACTAAATAGGGCAGTCGGTATTCATCTCTCTCTATTTAATTTGAAATTTCCAAAGGTCTGAGGTGACCCGTTAAAGTTCTTATTTCTTTAGATAATTTTGGAGATTATTTGCTGAATCGTCAAGATCCTCCCTCTGTTAGTCACTGTTAACACAACATTCCAATGGATCTCTGTCCACTGTCCAATCTGTCTGAATTTCATTTGTTGCTTTTGTTACACAATAACATATGTTATACTATCCCTGCTTGACTTCAAGACGGCATATAAACCGACGATTCGACACTTTGGCCAGTTTTACGCGATAAATTAGGTTATAATGTATGATGTGCTATCCTTTCGGACCAAAACTGATGGCCTGACACCCTGGCTAATTTTACTAAATATTATGTATGAATTACGCAATGAAGTCCGTTCTATTATCGTTTCTTCCTATAATGTGGCATAGTTAACTTATGGTTCGACACCTTGGACAGTTTTACTCTATATACAAATTCAGCTGTTATAACGTCATTATCTTTCGTTAAGTTGACATTTTCGCTCCAAACTAAGGATGACCCTCAATTAAAGAGATACAATTTTCAACAGATAACGCTTCATCCAAAAGAAAATGCAATACTAGTTAGAACGAATAATTAACTCTCATTTAGCGTTTTCAGTGATGAACAATATTCTCTTACGGTCTTCGATTTTAACCAATAAATATAACGCTGGAAAGTCATTGGTTTTCCTTGAATGTAGCTTTTATCAACATGGGTTACAATAGTGATCTTGGAGGCATGTGGGCATAAATAGTATATTCTTTATTGTTGTTTAATTTTTGTTGTTGTATATTTTGGGTTCTTATTATTTCGCGGGGAAAGGGTATCTTACACTGAAAAGAAAATCGTAGTACAGCTTCAACCGATATTCACACTCAAAATGATTTGATCCATCAATATAATTATCTATCTGTATTATGTGCATTGTTTTATCTTTGATCTACTATTTGCATATATATGGTCAAATGCACTCTAAGTCTGTTGTGGAATTATGTTTGTGGAGAAATAAGCCGATTAAAAAGCGGTCTTTAAAAGAATTGCAGGTGCATGTCAACTTAATAAATTATACCTACAAAAAAGACAAGAAAAACCCCAAATATTATGGTATCCTCATGATTACTCACTTCGTATATTGTTTGAATGGAAATTTCATCTCATACAACATAGAAACAAACGTCTATTAAAAGCGAATGAAGGAAAGTGTCAATCTGTATGGAGTCATTGTTCATTGTTTTGGCTACATATCTAGGAACTATTTAATACGGATTAAATTCAAGGTAATCTTCTCTGTGTTTGCAAAATGACAGTACAAATTTACTCTCTTGATCATATACTAATTTTTTTTTTTTTTTTTTTGTTTTAATGGCATTTACAGAAATTACTTTCATGCCACCTAATTTACAATTGGCTAACGTGCTTAAAATGGAGAGTGGTGATTGTTTCTATTTTGATACATTTTAAGAGTAATTTAATGTATTGACTTTGGAAATTTCATACCATTGAATCGATATGCATAGGACCAAACCGATCACCTGCGGTCTTAAGATATTATTGCATCAGCCAGGGTATATATAATACTCGCGTCAAGCCAAACACTTACATCGGTTTGTTCTCTTTATCATGACCCGAATGTATCACCTTTACAAGTTTGTACATAACTTGGCCTGGCTATTTTAACCCCCGTCGAACTAAATTTTAATGTGTTTTAGCCGAGAACTTGTTGTTGTTTCTTTTTCTGATACGTTTGCTTATTTCTTTGTTATCTGACATAAAAATGGCAATGTTGACAATAGTTGCTGAAGACCACATTGAACTTTTAAGAGGCATTTGAGGTTTATATTAATGTATATAAGATGGGTTCCATGTTTGTTGATGGCTGATCAAAAAGAGACTGTGGTTGAAATCGCCAAATAATAAATGTGTGATCAGAGACGTTTGAATGAGATTTTATCAGTTGCTGTTACATGGAATTACCCTTTTGGGAACGCATCCCAATAGAGAATATAAAGTTTGCATGGGAGAGACTAAACGGAGAATCGGACTTTCAAAAGAGTTATTAAGCCTGGGCTGGCTCACTATGGCGATCCCATGTGTTCCAGTGCCGTCATAATACTTTCCTATCATGAAAGCGTAGCTCTTATCGTGCTTAATTATTTTGCTGATAACAAAGTGTCTGTGGAAAACAGACAACTAAATGATTTTCTGTCACTGTACGATTTCTCAGTATCACAAATACGTAGCAACGTTGTGTTCCAGGAAGTGTCAGCAGCCATGCTCGCTTTATTCTAACGCCAAATTGTACATGTTTTCCAAGTAGCAACAGCGAGCCTGTACCACTAGCAGCAAGCAGTGGTAACAGTGGTAAGACACCATATTTTTAATTTTTTCTGAAAGGTTTTTCAATAACGGCTGCGCAATTTAGTTACGCTGGGCATCATGGAGAGAGAGAGAGAGAGTTACTAACTTCTTGATACGACAATTTAACCTAGGATGATTAGAAAAAATCTTTAATTTTCCTGCTTTTTATTTCTATTTGGCACCTGATACTACACCAGAGGCTTCTGCTATATCTAGCCATCCATGTGCCCACCAAAATGATAGGACAAGAGCTCTGGAAATGCACCAACATTCTGGCTATCTGATGAGCAGACAATTTTCATGTTAGTACTTTCCCCGTGATCTTTGCTATGTTGAATAGTATCTGCTTTATTTGTTATTTGTTCTATTATAGTCGACTGTAATAATGGTACAAGACCGCGTCCGCCATTGGCGCTAGTGTCCTTCGGTAATAAATAACATCATCAGTCCAAGTCCATATGAGTCGAAATACAAACAATTTCTAGGTATTGTTACGTGTCCAGGCTCGTACAAAAGTAACAATAAAAGAGTGAAGCCAACAAGCTTTGTAAAATTTAACAAATAATTAACTTCCCTAGAAAAACAAGGAAAAATAAGAAAAAGGACTTACGGTTTATGAACCAAAGCCAAAATTAATCCAAGAATTAAAAAATATAAGTCCTATCAATAAAAAATTATAAATGAATTACACTTCGAATCCCGATCAAATTCCAAGATGGAAAGCGATGACGTCTTCAGTAACCTTCAAAGTGTTGCCGTGTCAACAGTTCCTTGTTGAATCACAAAAAATAATATTCCAGTTTTTGAATTCCGAATAATTTCAATAAATGTCTTTGTTCAAGAATTCTGATGAGGAGCACTTATATGTATGTTTTCCAGAGAAATGAATTACTATTTCCGAAAAATAAAAAAATTCAACTCAAACTGGTCACAAAAAAAAACACCTTTGAGCTTCAAAGGTTAAAAGCACAACTTGCATAATTCTTATCATGACATGAGCATTAAGCCTATCTAAAACGCAAAACAGATTCCCGGATGGGATCACGTGATCAACTCATGACAATTATCACGTACTCTAGCATAACCTTAGCTAAAAACCAATGATTTTTACTCTAGAAATGAATTTAAAAAAAGGTGTTTACTCCCAAACTGACACTGGTTCTGAATCTAGGGTAGCAAAAGACACAATGTTTCAACTACTGGCAGTTGATCGGGCCAAATAGAACTGAATTGAATTTCTCTTTAAAAAAATTAAATTTAGTAGACAAAATTATCATTACAATAACATATAATGGAATAAAATAAAAAATATAAAAAAATAAAAACTAACAAACAAACAATTTATTTACATATACATAACACCTCCCCCATACAAGAAAAAGAAAGATTTATACATAAAGCTTTCTTTTCACCACAGATTAATTATATATGAAGTTAAAAAATTACATAAGAAGAACTGTTATGAATTATACAAAGTGTACATGAAATAATATTTCTATACACGGAAAAGTGCTACTGCTATTAAATTGTATTTTCCCTTGGTGTGGTTGATGTCAATATCATATTCCTGTAACAACAAATTCTACCTTAATAATCTTTGATTTTTGTTTTTCATCTTGCTGATGAAAGTAAGAGGGTTGTGATCACGAAACACAACAATCGGAGAAGGAGCTGAACTAATGTAAACTTCAAAATGTTGTAATGCCAATATCAAAGCCAAACATTCTTTCTCGATTGTTGAATGATTTCCTTGGTGCTTATTTAATTTCTTAGATAAAATAGCACACTGGATGATCATCACCATTTCTATTTCCTTGATTCAACACTGCTCCAACCCCAACATCACTTGCATCAACATATAGTTTAAATGATTGACTGAAATTTGGAAGCTTATTTGGAAGAAGAGGCTTATCAGATGCTTGATTTTTAAAAGTTGTGCCAGTTTGAGTTTTAGAAGTGCTCGTATTAGGCTGAAATACCTTTGTACCAGAAGACTGCTGAGTGAAAGACTTGCCTACAAATGGAACTTTATAAGGTAAGAAATAGTCGTCAGCAGCACGAGAAGCATTTGCCAAGGTTTCAATAATTTGCTTGTCAAGATATTTTTTAATGTCACTATGGACACAGTTCTTGAACTATTCAAATAATAATAGTTGTCTGAGACTTTCGTAATCTTTGTTAACCTTTCTAGAAGAGCATCACCTATCAAATTGGTGTGATTTTTCCCATGCAAATTCGACATAGGTCTGGTTATTTGATTTTCTAGAATTCCCGATTTTTTTGCCGATAAGCCTCAGGTACTAACTCATAACCATTCAAGATATAGTCTTTAACCACATCATAGCACTCTGCTCTAGTGGCAGTGGAAAAAAAATATCACTAGCATTACTAGTAAGTACACATTGTAATAATAGAGTCCAATGCTCCCTTGGCCATTTCAAATTTCAGCAACTTTTTCAAAACGAGTAAAATATGTGTGTACTTCTTTTGCTCTGAAAGGGGGCACTAACCTAATATTCTTAGTAAGATCAAAACTTGAATTCGAATGTGACGTGGGAACGTGCCTTTCTAATGTCTCTGAAAATCCCAAATATGTGACACTTGTTGTTTGGGATTTCAGAGCAAGATAGACTATACAATGCGTACAGTATAACTGGTGAAAGAGCAACCCGGGAAAAGCCCGATAGGGACCACATACCCACTATAATCAACTGGCAGCTTTCTCTCACACACAGAGACTGGCCGAGCCCGAGACTCGAAATCACACAGGCGGAGGTGAGAAGACAGTAATTGGTAAAGGCAAGTGCTTTAGATTTGCACACGACACTTCAATAAACCACTAATGAGTTGGGATTGATTACGTGTAGATCCAAGGTTTAAACTGGGATTAGGAAACGGTAATATTTTCATCTGAAGCGACTGGTGGTACTGCATGGTCATTAGCCTGCATACTTATATGCGGTCCTTGATCAACTGCATCTTTGGTAAACCTCTTTAGTGCAGCAGCTGATCCCACCTAATCATCACTGTATCAAGAGATTCATAGAATAAGAATCGATTTCTTCTCTACCGATGAAATAAGCTGCATTTTTTGTTAACAACGCCATCCACCAATACAGGCAAGCCCATGTCAAAATTGCAATTTGCTACAGTAAAACGTTAGTTTCCACGTATACATTATTAGTCTCTCCTAAAACATATTGCGCGAGGGCCGTTTTCCATGTTGAGAGGATTCATTAATAATTCTACCAACCGCAGCCGACATCGTTTCTGCTAAGGTAATCGCTTTTGGTTCAAACGTTTATGATGCTGGTGTCACGAAAAGTTGTGTTCGACCTCGAATCGATTCAACAGCTCATAATTCTAGAATTTTTAATCGACCATGAGCATCATTTCTGATGCCATCAACGACTCGCATTGCAACTTTTTAGAGATTGGAGAAGCGCGTGAAGACGCTCCAGTGACACATTTTTGCACATGTAAACAATCCGGAACAATGCCACTGAGGCTAGTTTCATAATATGCCACGTAAATGGGTATTGTAGAGTTAACAACACAACTTTGAATTACACGTCCGTGTGCTTCACTCATTATATTAAATATCTAGTCCATTCACATAGAGGATAAACGACGTGTATGTCTTGATTCACAATGATGGAAAGAAAAAATAAATGTCAACTGATTTTTATGACATGAAAGATACATGGAAATTAGCCCGAACAGTATATAACCCTGCAGAGCCACGACTTTGCTCTCAGACCCACTTCCATAATAGCTACTGAAGGTTTCATAGGCTAAATTGATCTGCGTTCTTGAGGAACTTCTGACTGCATCAGGCGCGATATGACGTCTCATACGCAGAAATTGTTCATTATTTGAAATGTGATCAGGCCAAACTAAAACCGATCTCATTGATGACCGTTTAATGTCAACCAGACCTGGTGCAGAATCGATTGAGATGACCCAGCGAAGCTTGGTTTCGCGCTCTCGTATATAACTTTTATAGTCGTTGCCGGTCACTGGTGTTATTCTTCGTCGAGACTCTTTATTGATTGCTGCCACCTAGTATGCACCCGAGAGAACTCCAATATTATGCCAGGTGGTACCAATCTCTGATGAAAATACAAATGAATTGTTCGCGTCTAGACCACCAAATGTTTGTGATCGGATATTAGGCCAATTGTTGTAAACTCTCAATGACGCTAATGTAATTTTAAGTGTGCGTGATTTCCCAGCGGTAACAGGTGCAAAAAGAGGTACAACAAAGTATGGTTTCGTTATTGAGATTGTGATCATCGAGGTAACGCGCTGGATCGGATGTACAGCAACCTGTTGCATCGCAGCGTATATTTCACGTAGCACACGCAGCGTAGCAAAGCCAAGTTTCTCAATCACCTCTGAACTCATCATCAGTACTGCTATATACGCCATTGATATTTTCAAGTTCATGCAGCAATGCTAGAAGTTTTCTGCTCAATTATAATTTTGGTGAATAATATTTGACAAATTAATGTTCTCATTAATGACTCTGGTGCATTTTTGCCCTCACGCACTGTTTCCACGAATGTTTCCAATCGATCAGCTAGATCTTTAGGTCGTAAAGTCCACCAATCCCATCTGCTTGTTTTGGTTTTCACTATCCACTTTCTAATTTGTTCGCATTATCTTTCTGGTGTCCTCACATATGATAAACCTTTTGATTGGTGTATAGTTGCACGTATTAGATATTTTTGTTATTTTTGCTTTAGAAATTCGTCTTTTTGTTGTCTCAGAGATACTTCAAGTTATAGTTGCGAGCGTATTACTGGTTTAGGTACGTAGAGTCTCACATATACTCTCCATAAAGTTTCAACTTCTTCAGTTCTTCCTAATATAAATATACTAAGCGTTTTAACAAAAATGGTTCCACTGTCACCGGTACCTTGTGTCTTTACAGTAACCTCCCTAGATAACAGTTTAGGCCATTCAATATCCATGTATTTATCGTGTGTGTTATGTAAATGTAAGTTGTATTGTTTCTTAGGTTCTTCTTATCATTAAGTTTTTCTTAGCATTGGTTTTCACGGATTTTTATTTTTGTATTATTTGTTGGCTTTTCTTAATGATTCTATTTTAAATACATTTGTAATTTTTTACTTGAACTTGTCCAAAATTACGTTCTTTGTGTACCCGTCTAGCGACTTTGATTTGAAAGCAAAATAATACATAGTTGATATTTTTCTAAGGGTGTGGGTCACATATTCGGATCATTATCTTAATCCGAGTCAAGGCCATTTGCATTCCCCATGGATATACGTGTTGTACCAGATGCTTACCATATTCTTTTTTATAATTTTAGTAACAGATGTTATCTTGTTGACAAATTAGAATGTTCTAGAGATGAACTTTTGACACTCATCATAGTTCTATTTGTATTGTATCGTAGATTTTTTTTATATAATCTTGGTTACTTAAGAAAGCACTCATTCTTGCATTTAAAACGTCATTTTTGTTGTGTTCAGTGGTTTATTTGGTTGGAATTGTTTATTCTAATTATTATTTACTGGAAATTCAAAGTGCTCATCAATAATATCATCAATAATATTCTTATAGTGGAACATTAATTTGGAATTACATATATTTCAGGCAAGAACACTTTTGGGTTATATTATTGTGATACATCAAACGACTGTTAGCATATCGCCATTTTACAGGACACTGGCACATTATTACGTTCGATATTACTGGCACATCTAAACATACCACTGGGATTCAGTTGGAACTTTATACATTTGGACTTAGTGATTGGCGAAAGCATGTCACGAAGCGCAACCAAAGAAGAGTATCAGCTGAAAAAGTGAAATTAATGAATATTTGCAATGCCACAAGTGTCAGTGTCACGACATGTCATCAACATGTTACAGCTGTCACGGATTAATTTTGGCATGAGTGCGCATCTTTGAATCAAATAAAATATGTCTATGTTTTTGTGTCGAGCTCGTGAAACAATTTTCGCGGGGATGATTTGATTTTCAAGTATCACATCATCGTACAAGGCAAGATTATTTTCACTTACACCCAAGTCGTCAGTGGTAGCTGCTTTGTCAGGGGTTAAGCAATTATGGAAAGATTGAAGCAAAACTTCCGAAAACATAGAGCAATACCCGAAGATTGCATCAGTTGTCTTTTCAATGATAGACATAGGGAATTCCGAGATGGTCTTGAAATTAGCATCTATATGTTTAACATGTCCGCTCCTCACAATATGTCTAAAAAAAGTAATAGAAGCACGGCTGACCTCACATTTGGATGAATTAATTTTCAAAGTTTCATCACTAAATCTTTCAAAGAACTCTCGAATCGTCTCCAAGTGATCTTTCCAGGTGTAGTTGTAAATGATGACATTAGTGATGTAAGCGTCACAATTTTCTAGACCAGATGTGACCATGTTTATTAAACGGTGAAAAGCACAAGTCGAATATTTCATCTACACCGCCATTACTTTAAACTGATAAAGACCATCTCGAGATAAGAATGCCGAAATTTCCTTTGCACTTTCCGTGAGCGGAATTTGCCAAAATCCTTTCTAAAGGTTAAATTTGGTGACATGTGTTCCATTTCCAATACCTTTTCGATATATTCACACCTGATTTTGCGAGTGGGAATCGGTCCACACGCTCTTATTTTGTTGTCTGAGGTAAAAAGGGGAAGAGGGACCCGGATGGATACGCCAAACACCAACAATAAGGTACCTGAAACGCCAAGACCTACTATATATCAAATTATCCCAGTCGTTTAAATATTGGGGTTCCCTATAACCACTTCTGTGTTAGCCAGAATTATAATTAGAGTCACGTAATATTGTATAAAAAATTTTCCTACTCCCTAACTAACCAGATATTCCTAGTACATAGTGTACATAATTCAGAATCGTAAAAGTTTCTATTACTAATATATCTAAGCGAACATAAAGAGAGTTTAGTCAATATTAGGTATACAGTTTGAATTTTGAACGGTGAATAAAGGAGCAGGGCAGTGTAATTGTTTGATCGAATTGGGATCCCACGCCAAAATGGAATCCCTACAATAATGAGGCAATTTGAAATGTAGCCCTAAAAGGGCTTTTATGGCAGCAGGTTAAAAGTGTTCCCGCTGTTTTCTTCTGCCGTCCCAGTTTCTTCGTACCGCTGAGTTGGGAATGCCTCGAACCTATGAAATCCTGTTAAGAACTCAACGGCTTCAATTAGAGTCGACATCGGGTGTTGCCCATATTCTTCTTTATAGTAACTGTATAGGATACGTCTCCCAAATATGCATTGTTGGGGCCTAGGTTTCCTTGTCTTGAGAGACATCCATGCCAAGTACATGACGGCGTTTATTAAGTTGCCTCCTTTCTTGGTGTCGACTAAGGTCTCATGCATTCCAAGGTCATGGAGCCTCTGTGTCCCCTTCTGTCTCCTCTTTACTGTCGTCTGATTTATCCTCCACCATGACAGTAGTGCTCGGTTGCTTAATGGTACTTTAGAGTGCCTTTACATCTTTAAGTACCTTGGTGAAATCCTGCTGCATTTTAGTAGGAGCAGGTGTTTTACTTAGAGGTGGAGTCCTACTTCTAGGAGTTTCAGCATCAATACTAACAAATGTCTCCTTTTCTTCTTCTTCCTCTTCTTGTTGTCTTTGTACCAGAGCGTGGTCTTGTTTTTCCTGAGCGGTTAAAACCTTTGGCCGGGCCCCTAAAGCTGTAACAATTGGCTCCATCGGCGCTGGTGTTTGACTTCTCCGTGTAAAGTAATAGGTTGACTGCTCGCTAACTGGTCCTGCAACGTTTGCTCCCGCTGTTGCTGCATATTACCCCCTCTACGTCTCCTGGGCCGTTATCTCGCCTCATTTTCTTTGTTGTCCCAAATTAAGAGCAAAGTTGTTCTATTAGCTTCCGTTATTTAGCTCCAACCGGTGACAACTAAGAAACCAAGGCCCCGTAGTGCACTCAACGCTTGGGTGGGAATCATCTCCGTCGCTAGCTATATTGCTGATTGCATGTCCTGCATCTTGCTGTGTTCGCTGCAGACTGAATCATGAATGGCGCGAATGACTTGACTTGAGGGATTATAGTCGTTTATGCACCATGTGCTTTACGACTGTAGGTCCCGGGCTGGACCAGAGGCCCCTATTGGGGCACTCCAGGCCCAAGGCTGGGCAATATCCCCTCTAGGGGGGCACTCGGCCTCGGCTGGATGCCGCCCCAGCCTGGGCGACATTGCTCCCCTAGAGAGGCACTTAGCCCCGTGCTGGGCTTTTAGCCCAAGTGCTGGGCCTTTACCAAAGCTTTTCCGATTGACCTCTGACCTTTGACACAGTCTACATCCACACAGCTGGCGAGGAAAGGAGGAGACGGAACCCAGAAAAGACCGCGCAAAAACACCACGGAAGCGCCCCGGGGACAGCCACAAAGGGCACACCAAGACCCGCCACCACGCGCCCCGACCTAACGGTTAGGTCGGTTTTAATGTCACATTTAGCCCAGTTGTGCTAATGGACTTCCTTATACCAATGTTGTGTGAGCCACCCATTCAATTGGTAGAGCAATCATTGATTTATAAATTTGGTGCATTGGGTATTATTGTTTAGTTTGAATTTCGTGTACATAGTGTACTTGTCCGTTTTCCGAAAATATTTCCCAATCTGGGGGAAGGTTTGCCCTTCCATTTTTATTATCTCAGTTTGGTGCCTATGTAGGTTTTGTTTTTTGACGACGAGGAGGGATCGTAAGGATCATGACTGTTTTGTAGTGGGTCTTCATGAGCCAAATTGAAGACCCTTGGTTTTTGCGTTAACTTGGACCCTCTGGTGTCCATACGAGCTGGGTACTGCAATATCTCCTTCTTGCGAGGACAATGGCGCGAATGACGAACGCTATGCTTTATATACTTCAAGCACGGGCGTGAAGGAAAACATCCCTTACAATAACTTCACATATTATCTACTATCAACACAGAAGGGAAGAAAATAACCCAATATCTACTATCAACACAGAAGGGAAGAAAATAACCCCAATATCTACTGTCAACACAGAAGAGAAGAAAATAACCCCAGTATCTACTATCAACACAGAAGGGAAGAAAATAACCCCAACATCTACTAGCAACACAGAAGGGAAGAAAAAAAAAACATTATCTACTATCAACACAGAAGGGAAGAAAAAAAATATTATATACTATCCACATCGTGTAGGGACAAGTTTTTTTTTTGTTAAGATAAAAAAACAAACACACACATTCACAAAAGTGCGCGCGCACACATACACACACACTATCACATCAGCAGAGTAGCCAATGTTAATAATCACACTACTCCACAATCACACAAATTGGAAACTTGAGTAGTCTATTTTCTAGAGATCTGGGTAGACTTGAAAAGGGCTGGGTTTTTCTTAAACTTCAGATGTACCCGGTAAATGATGACATCTCCCAGGCCTGGCACCACAGACACATCGCAGGTTCCAGTCCTGCTTCCCATTTAAGTGCGTGGTTGGGAGCGCAAAGGCCTCCTGAGTGGCTTCAGAACCCCAATCTTCAGTTTCCTTTATTTAGAAGACTTCCCTCTGTCTTCTTCTATGCCACACTCGTGGATGCTGTGGCCTCCTTATCTCCTGCGGACGCAAAACCTCCTCCCAGTTTTCTGTATGGGGGGAAGCGGCTCTTGGTACTGGTATTGGTAGTAGTGGTTGTGGTTGCTGTTGACGTTACTGTGGTGGCGCTGCTAGTGGCTGTGAAGGTGTCCTTACCTGAGGCTTGACCTCACACAAAGGCCTAACTATGAGGCGCGATTGGATCCTTTCCTACTCCTCTTCCTTCTTTTTTTCTTATTCTTCTTCTATTCTGGCACACTCCAGGTGCATCTGAAGCTCCAACAGTTTAGCTATTCTGCTTATCTTCTACGTTAATGAGTGAACACTGGGTAGCCAGATTGACGAACGCTTTATATCCCTGAAGCGCAGACGTGAAGGAAAACACCCCCTTACAGCAAAACTAACAATACCCACTCCGCTATCCATCCGATGGAACGCGCGGACGTAAAAGAAACACTCACGTTCACTATTTTACTTACAAACACATACACACTATCGGACAAGACAGGGAAACGAAGTGCTTATAGGCAACATTTCTATTTTTGACATAATAGAGAGAGAAACGAAGTGTTTATAGACACACTTCTATGTTTTAACTTACAAACACATACAGACAGACACATATTTTTTGCCAATTTGATTAGTATTTCGTTTCTAGATGATACGCACGTTTAACATGATACGCACGAACCTAAAAATGCAAAAAATATAAATACTAATGAATGACCTTACACAGTACAAGGACAAAAGTGAACAATTCACAGTAATTTCACACGATGAAAAGAATGGGTCTTTCACTCAATAGTAAATATGATGTATTCACTCAATTAGTGAAAAATGAGATTTTTTTTACTCAAATAGTAAAATGATGAATTGATTGGACAGATATCATACAAAAATATCTTTGGGGCCCCGAGTGGTCTAAAGCACTATCCGTTACGGATCACTGCCATCTCACCTCTGTTTGCGTGGGTTCGAGTCTCGGATTCGGCCAATGTGGGTATGTGAGAAAACTTGCCTGTAGCTTCTCGTGGGTCGGTGGTTCTTTCCGGGTTTTTCCCGGTTTCTTCCTCCACCATTAATACTGGCCGCCATGTATAGCCTATCGTGTGCTGAAAAATGGCGTTAAACCCTACAACAACAACTACAAAAACAAAAATATGTTTACACCCAAAACAATGGGTATATCAAAACCCCCAAAACTAGCCCACGGCTAAAAGATTACATGCATGGAGTAACACAAAAACACTCCGTCAAAATCACACTTGGCTACAAGTCACACTGGTCAATCAAGCAAGTATCATTATAGGTAGTCACCGATCACCATTCATTTCCTTGGTCAATCATGCAATCAGCGCTCACCAATCCGGTCTGCAACGCCCAATCACTTACTACTCGACCAGCAACACTGTTCACTCAGCTCTACGGCTTCTATGGTTAACTTCTATGGTTAGCTCTTTAGCTGTTACCACGTCGACCACGATCACCATGGATCAATCTGGTCACTCTGGTAAGCTGAAAATACATCTAACACCGTGTACTACTTATGATACGGCATATAGGATGAAACGTAATGACGTTATATACGGTAAGTTATACAAATCACATTATTGGTACAATAGTACAATACAATAAACAGGTTCAGAAGTGAACCCGTGTCCGATAAGATTCCTATGGTACTAAACGTTTCTTAATAAAATGCAACTTTTTATTGTTAATGTAAATCTCTTGCTAAGTCACAAACAAGAATAGAAAGTATTGCATTATACCACGCAAGCCCAAGCTACATAGACAATGTACAAAAATAAACGCAGTAGTAAAATAGCTGTAACTTACAATATACAAAAGAAATAACATACATAAGAAATTAATAAATTACATACCTCTACAGCTGAAGATGTGCAAGTCCCTAAATAGACTGCTTACTGACAAGACGTTCCGTAATGTGAAGATATCACTTTACGGTGAGGCAATTATATACATACGATGTAGCCCTGCTAGATGTAAATCGGTTTTTCCCATCGAGAGCACTTCGCACGTGCGGTAGCGATGAACCAAACTCACTATTTCGAAATATTGTACAATATACATAAATCCCCCTCGGGTATCGTTGTACACAAAAAACGACACCCGAATACATGTATTTAATAAATAGAGGGATTTATACAAATCTGTGACAGTGCCCTCCGATGATCAGTCTTGCTTTGGAAAAGAGCATAGTTTAAAAATGGAGAAATGATTTTGAGTTTGAGTTTCACTTGCATTTTAATAAGCTCTCGTAAATGCGTCCTCTCAACTCCACAGGCAAACCACCAATGTTCTCCTGTAAAGTATCCATCCAGGGTTTAATTAGGTCTTCCCACTAAAGGCAGGTAGTGACAGTGTGGAGACCATCGAGCATGTTCCAGGTAAGCGGAATCTTTCTGTTCCCAATAGTGAAGTGACACTCTGCAACTGAAGCACTTGACTTTATCGCCTTCGCCCAAGTAGATAATTCCAGCTCTGGCTAATTCTTCGGGTACATGTCCTCCCAGATATTTAGGGTACGTTCCATGAAAGGTTTGGAATCAACTTTCAAAGTCGCAGTATTCAGGCAAGCTCACAGGGAACTTAATATTCTTTTTTCACAGGCTCATTTCATTGAGGGCAATGTGAAATTCGCAGTAGTTTGCTCAGGGTTGGATGACATCCGTAGGGTGGTAGTCGCATGGTTTCACGTTGACTATGAAAACCAGTAAAGAGTCCACGATAGCATCGCACTCCACTTGAGAATCAGCGAGCTTGTATGGTGTGGTCTGTTTAAAAGTATTCATCTTTCTCGCTCAGCGTTGGTTGTCACAATGAACTATCGGTCCTGGACCTTGTCCCTTTTTATACTAGCCGTAATGAAGTCTCGAGCTTGTACATCGTTCCTTTTTTATGCCTAGTTTTGGAAGTCTTCCATATTTTTCTTCCTGGACAACGGTACTTCTTTCTCTAAAGTACCGTCATACCTGTGCCATTGTGTGATGGTAGGAAAGTCCATAGAAACGTAAGAAAAGTGTGGTGACCTTTGAGTATGTTCCAGAATAGCTGAATCTTTATAGATACATGGATCCATACGCAACCTCATACCACAACTGAAACACTGTACTTCGTATCCCAATCCACTCTCAGGTCACAAGTAGACAAATCCTGTTCTAGCTAAAACATTCGCAGTAGGTAATCCTTCCCTATCTGTAGGCCATTTTTGAAACGTTTCCAATCGAGTGGCACAATTACAATAGTCAGGCAAGAAAAAGGAAAATGGGTCTCTCACTCGATTCTTGCTGTCTCGAAGTCATCCTTCTTGTTGGTGGCTATCGTCTTGGAACCATTTTATTATGCCAGTGTGTCCGAACGGTAAAGTGTAGTAGTTGGAAAGCCGTACTCGCTTCAGGTACACGATTTGATAGACTTTTTCCAAAGGTCGAGCGACGATTTATTGTCTGGCTAAACGTACAATATTGTGAGATTGGTAGGTGGTAACTTTAAAATTTTATTCATCTCCAGACTGCAGTTCTTCTTTCAATGCCCTAAAGTTGACCATTAGACTGGTGCAATAATTGAAAGTCAGTCCTTTCACTTTACACTCGGTATGCACTTCTCCTTGTTGGTCCCGGTATTCGTAACAGTAATTTTTGGGACCGCCACTAGCAAAACTTAGAATCTTGTCGTTGAGGTGCTCTTCCGCCCAGGGCCCTAAACGGTCTCCTTTGATGAGAGGGTGCCGGTGACGCAGGCAATCGATGTAGATGCAACTGTCCGTGTCAAAATACAGAAAACTATCTCCTAACAGTTCTAAAGCTTCGTACAATTTTAAGCGCGAATGTGCTGTCACGTAGACCGCAATGACATTTCCAACTTCGTCTGCTTCTACAAAGTGCAGTTCAGCTTCGTAATTAACGAAGATCAAGTCCTCACGAAGGACGTCCACGTGTTTCATGGCATTAGATTTGTCGTGAAGCATCTGGAAGTAGCGGGATTGATTGAACAAATACTTCGTCTTCGGTAAACAAGGTCGTTGTGCCATTTTGCCACACAAGCAATTCAACATCGCCTTCCTTCTTTTTTTGCACGTGGTCTAAAGTGATGCCTCCCTGCTTCCAGTATTTCTCTTTGAATTTATTTTGATCCTCGGGAGTGTGGTGTCTGGAAGGGTGGCCACTGGCTTCTTGTTTCAGTTTCAATAAGGCATCCACGTAGTCTACAAAATGCTTTTCTGCGTTTTGTTGCCATTGTGGTACAGTTCTGTCTTGGTAAAGTGGTAACTATCGTACACGTCTAACAGTTGGTATCCCAGGTCCAGAGATTTGACCAATTACACGCTGACCCACGTTCCTGTCAAGGCGCGTGCTTCCTATGCGTGATGACAAGGATGATCTTGGTTGCACGTTTCAGCACAAGTACAACACAAAGGAGACATCAGTTTTTCTTGGCAATGTTGAGGTAAAACGGGATGGTACAAGTTAGTGGCAGGCAAGACTTTACATTTAATCAATACCTCGTATTGCCGAATGTTGTTCACGTAGATGTTTTCCGTCACCAATTGTGAGTGCCCTGCAATATTTGCACACGTAAGGATTCAGTGAACACACGTCCAAGTCTTTGATTTCTTCTCCTTTCTCCTCGCCGGCGTGGTACAGCAAACAGGTGGCATTCGTCCGTCCTCCGTACAAACTGTCCCGCTGGTTCAGAGGGTCCACCAACTTGTAACTTTCCACGATACGTTTAAACTCGGGATCGGTTTTCAAACGGTGGTCGTACTTTTGTTCCCACATTTCCACCACTTGGTTTACTTCCTGTTCTAACTTCAGAAGCCGCTCACAAGTGGCCTGATATACGTTTTCCATGGTACGTTGTAAAAACTGATATTTAGTGTCACGTTGATGGCAGCAGATGGGATATCCGTGAAAGAAGCAACCGTCAAATTCGTACACGATCTTGGGGTTTTGTAAGTCCCAACCATCCACCGAATAGGTTCCGATGGTCGTTTCGCCTCCTCCGTTGCGGGCGTGTTGGATCCGTTTGTCTTCCTTGTCGTACAAGTAATGTAGCCAGTGTAGGGCTTTAACCGAGTATCGACGTTTTACAAAGTATTTTGTTTGAGGGCTTATGACAGCCAAGGTGTTTTCGGGCATGAATCGTTGGCGGTACACTAAGGAACACGCTTTGGCAATGGTGCAGGCTTCTTTCAAATGATCGATCCCTCCGTGTTCCATGAACAGTTCTCGAAATTTTCCACAGCAACGCCGTAAAATGTCCACGTCAGAACGATAATACTTTAACATTTCTTCCTGAAAGTCGAAGGGATTGAAGACGTGAGTGTGGTACCAGGCGTAGAAAGCTTCTCATTGTTCGGTGCGCATCTTGTCGGGGTCGTAGTAGTGATCTTCAGGCAAATGGAGCAGAATGGTGTGTTGATTGGCTTCGGTATTGAAAAGGTGCGGAAAATAACCTTTGTCCATTTCTGTCATTCCGAATGTTTTAGGCATTCAGCTCAAAGGCATCGCCAAGTAACTCCTTGGATCTTTAGACTGCACTTGTCTCACTGGCATGGATATGATTTTGGCTCCTTTCAAAATCACTTTAGGACGTTCGGTGCTTTGTTCCGTATAGTATCTCCGAAGAAATTGCCCATCGTATCCCGAGAAATTGTGATCCATCACCATGGCATAGCGCTGACAATCTCCGTAATGTTCGATGTCCTCTTGACTCCACGTCTCGCCAATGAGGTCTAAGATCCATTGGACGAAATCGGCCAGCGTGTAGGTCCCCGAAAGATTTTTTCACGTCCTATAGGAATCTTGCTGCAATGAGGACAATGACTAAAGATGGGTTCTTGGATGCACTTCTCGCACGCTCGATGAGCCACGCAGAAATTAGGAATGTGAATGCCAGTCTCTTGCATGCATTCGAAATCGAAAAAGATGAAATTCCCTTTCTTCTGGTCATCTTCCTCTTCATGTTTGGAATGGTATTTTTGAATGTAGCATTCGTGCTCCAAGTTAACGATTTGGTGACAAATGTGACATCGTTTCTTTCTTGAACATACGTGAGCCTTGGCATTATTGCTCCGTATCACTTCTCCACAAATAGAACACAATCTCAGGAGTTGACAGGAACTTTTCCGCTGTAAACCTTGCGTATTCAGATGTTGCTGGTAACAGATAGGGCTGGCAAAAGTGCGCTGACAAGCACAGTCAATGCACTTGTTCTTGTCCTTAGTCAAGACAGGGTTTAAAGGCCAAACATACCTCACATTTCAATCCACAATGCTTGTCTTGCACTCGGTTGTTATAACCAAAGTTACATTTCTCACAGTAATAACCGTATCCAAGGAATGCCATGATACTGGTAATGGCATCGAAATCCTCATCGTGATGATAGACGTGAATGTATTTTCCGTCTTTGAAATTGTCGTCTCGACACAATAGAGGTCCATGCGCTTCTTGAGGGTGTGCTTTCAAGTTGTAGCGTGGAGCTAAGATGTCTTGCAATTTTCCATTTCAGGAGTGCCACACGGTGTGTCTTTAGATAGCCCAGCCTGCTGTAACAGGAGTTCTGCTTCTCTTCGTTGTTTGGCTCGGTCCGATCTTTGAATGGTTTTCAAGGCTCTTTTCCATTCTGCAGTGTCGTTCTTATCGGCATATATTCGTCCCACCACGATGGCACGGGCTAAACACATCTTGTCTAGAGGGTTGTTAATTCTGTGCTGCGAAGTTCATCAACCAATAACACCTTTTTGCGTCCGGTCCGTTTGTGAAGAGAAACTTGGGTAATGAACAGTGTCGCTTTTCCATCTGTGATGTGAAACTTATCGTTGGATTGCTGTACCTGTTCAATCTTGTCGATGACTTTGGGAAGAGAAACGTGGGCCATGTACAGTGTCGCTTTTCCATCGGTGATGTGAAACTTATCGTTGGATTGTTGCAAGTGTTGAATCTTGTCTATGATTTTGGAACTTGTCAATTCTGATGGGCTGGTTAACTCTATCCAAACGGGGGACTTCAGACTGTCGTGATAAAGGGAAAGTCTCAAGTGATAGTCTTCTTTGCCTTCACTTTGCCGTTTCAGTGTGGTTAACAAAGAATCCCACACATCTGCGATGAACTTTTTGCTTTCTCCAGCGGTACGTCGGACTTAAAATCTTTAAACTTCACCATGTATGTGTAGGCCGTGGTTCTAAATTTTCTAGAGGAACGTTTATCCGTCTCTCGAATGTGGTAGTACTTTTCAGGATTTAGTGGTGGTGGACTTTGCTTTGGTGTAGACTCTCTTAGCCTGGATTAAGGCTCACTCATGTCATCTTTATAATCGCTCCCATGAATTTGAGCCAAGACTTCAGCTACTGTGCGAGGTGATAGGACACGTTTATGCCTCTTACTTTCTTCTCCTCTCTCCAAGAAATGATGCAATCGTTTCATCTTAAGTGCAAAAGGTAAAATGACTACATTTTAAACCCCATGGATACTTTCATATCCATGTCAGGCCAGTGTCTTCCATATATAAAGGGTCAGTGTCTTCACTCAAAGTATTCATTTTACTCTCAAGCCGACCAGAAAGATGGAAGAGCCGACACAGATCGAACTTCTGATCAGCGCTTTGCGAGGTGTCATACGAAGGTTTTCTTCAGAGAAGCCGACGGACTACTCCACCTCCTTTCGAGATAAAGGTCAAGATACTTGCTATATCTGTCAGAAGAAAATGCACTGGTCTTCTGAATGTCCACAATGTCAAAGCGAGGCAGGTGTCAGAAGAGACAAAAGTCAAGATACCTGTCATCATTGTCAAGAGAAAGGACATTGGTCTTCAGACTGCCCTAAGAAACGACAGGAGCAGGAGGAGGAGAGGGGTTCCGAAAAGGAAAAAGAGGTACCCTCCAAAAAGGAAGATCCTATACAGTTAAGAAAGAGAAGAAAAGAAGACGAGAAGAAAGTGAAGAAGAAGAAGAAAAACCCGTGAAAGTGAAGAAACGCAAACAACAGAGAGAGAGAGAGAGAGAGAGAGAGAGAGAGAGAGAGAGAGAGAGAGAGAGAGAATAAAAAAGAAGAAAAATGAACTTTTTAATGTGTTGTGTTGTGAGTTGGATTGTACATTTGTACCAGAATAGACCAGAAAGAAAAACTTATGTGTCTCTTAATTTTGAATTTTTAGAATAAGGACCTAAACTCACACACTCACACACGTCCAGCACGGGGAAAAGGGATTTTGAGTTTTAATTGATTTTGGCAAATATTGAGTAGTCTCTTTTTCGAGAGAGGTGGTTGTTCCTGAAAAGGACCGTTGTTTTTAAAAAACAAAAATCAAAGTCAGGATCGGGAAGTAATGACCTTTAACTGCCTTGTCCCTTTGCCACGGCCAAGGCCTACTTCTGGACCTGCTCCTGTCGATGATTTGGTATAAATCACTAGGGTGGGAATCTCAGGCGTAGTAACACGGTTGAGCTGTTTGGCTCGAGAAGGTCTTTTTCTCTTGGGTCGTGATAAAGAAGTCTGATACATTTGTTTCACACTCCTTAACTCTGCCAAATTGTCTAAGAGTACTGTCACCGTTTGACTTTCACCGTCCTCCATCTCTCCTAGACCTTGTTTCTTCTCTGCTTCTTCTTCCTGTCATTTCCTTCTTTCCTTCTTGCCCCTTCTTCTTCTCGCTGTTGCTTTTGAAGGAGAAAAGTTTGTTATGCTTCTTTCTGCTATTGCTAAAATTTCTCCAATTCTTCTTTCTGTTTCTGTGTAAAATCCTCGACATACGGTAAAGAAGGAGAAGGTGGCGAAGGTGCTGGTACCGGTACAAATTCTTGCAAAGAAGAGAGAAAATCCACTAAATCCCAATTAAAATCGGTCTCTTCTGGCAGTAGGACCGTGTTTGCTTTGGTGGCCGCTGCTATGCCATCACTTCTTGTCTCCACGGCCGGTGCACCCCAATTGATCGTCTGCGTAGTTTCCGTCATGTTCTAACTCTGTCGCATGGATTCAGTGCGCACAGACGCTAGTGCACCTATAAGGGAATGTGACGTCACTGGCAGCTCTCTTCGGATTGGAAAACAAATACCGCACTGTGACTGAATTTTGTAACGCATTTTAGGATTGGTGAAAAAACTCAATCAGTTTCGATCCGCTCTTCCACTATATATAACCACGGTTCACTTCATTCCCTTCACCTGTTCTTATCACAAGATGTGGACTAACGTAGAATCGTCTACCGTCGATGCTGTTCAACCCGTACTATCCCATCTATGTCAAATCATCATGGACTATCACCCAGATGACTGATACAGCCCTTGGAAATAAGGATCTATGTGGAGAGACAAGGCTGTCTGAAGAGAGTCTTAATCTACAGTCCAGAGGTCAGATGAAGTTTGAAGAAGAAAAGAAGATCGGTGAGATGCCCTCTATGTTAAGTGAATGGTGTTAACAAAAAACCAAAGGCCCTTTTCAGGGCCACTCTATTGCCTCGAAATGATTTACTCTCTTTGTCATATCTGTGTATCTTTGTTTTGTGTTTGTCTTTGTTTTATGTTTGTATCTTTGTTTCTTTGTCTATATCTATGTCTATTAAGTCCCGCCCCGCCAAGCGTTATAGCTTTTTTCCCCACGCTGTCACTGTTTGGCTCGATTGAGGTCAGCCACTTGCAATATTGTTGCAAATGTCCATGACGTCACCCCACCTGTTCTATTCCTATATGCAAATCGAACCTATGTTAAACTTTTCCATGTCCGTATACTGTCCCAACCTTTTGTCCGTATAAATTTTGTCCGTAAAGGATCCCAGGGGTCGAGTAATAGTAATTCCCATTGTTCGTAAAGTATCCCCCTACCCTACTTATATATATATATATATATATATATATATATATATATATATATATATATATATATATATATATATATAATTTGTTCTTACGCATGTAGAAGAAGGGTGCACGTTGCTGTCAGAAAGAAAGTGCATGAAAAACTGGGTTCTGTATTATTAATGTGTTAGATGAGATTGTAAAATTAAATGTGCATATACCAGCCTACTCTTTATGACATCGATAGAATCGAAGGAAAGATAGAGAGAGAGAAAAGACAAATTCCCTTGGTAGTCGTAAAAATATTACAAAGTCAAAGTATATGGGTACATCATTAAAACAAAGACAAACGTTGTGTTTGATGCTGGCCACTTTCGTGACTTTGTATTGGACATAAATGATATCAGTGAACCAAACATTTGCTATGTATTTACAGCATAACATAGCTGTTTTGGACAAAGTCTATAGAGGAAACGCTAAGAAATGGTATAATGAGACATACCGTATAATACAGAAATTTGTATAGGCTGCAACCGCCGTAAACATGAATATTATATATAGAGCAGATTCGAAAATAAACTAGGTATTTACATCAATCCTACAGTTGGAACAAAATATGTCAAGTAAATTGAAACGCTGAGAAAAGCGGCATTATAAAACAATGAGGCTGTAGAAGACTTATACAATTGTAAGAGATTACTGCGCCTGCAACCGCCTCAAACCTGAACAAATGGAGAGAAAAAAATCATATCACTAAAACAAGATAGCATATAACAATTATATACCGGGAGGTATGATGGGGTGAAGGTGGGGAAAATGTTGTACAGAAAAGGCAACACGTTTGCACCACAGAAAGAAATTGGCTCAATTGACTCCAATGTCTTTAGCAGAGAGAATGCCTCACCACGCAGCCGGTTTGAAAGCATTGCGATCGGCTGGGCAGAAAATGTGAATACAAATTTTAAATATATTGGCCCTTGGCGGGAAATTGTAGACCCAATCACACCTCCCATAAATATCCTTACTCTAGCGTAAATAGTTTACTGTGACGTATTCGTACACATGTAGAAGAGGGGAGCAAGTTATTGTCACAACGAAAGTGAACGAAGACGTGTTTCATGAGATTGTAAAATTAAATGTGCATAAACCAGCCTACTCGTTATGACATCTAAAGGAAGACAGAGAGAGAGAAAAGACAATTTCCCTAGGTCATTGGGTAAATATTGCAAAGTCAAAGCATATGGGTCCATCATTAAAACAAAGACCAATGCTGTGATTGATACTGGTCACTTTTGTGACTGTATTGAACATAAATGATATGTACTGAACCAAATATTTGCTTTGTATTGATAGCATAACTATTTGGACAACGTCTATCGACTGTGGGCAGGGCAAAGAACCAAAAGGTCCAGCTTGAAATAAAAGAAAATATCAAAATATCAATCTTGATCAATATTAAACACACACACACACACACACACACACACACACACACAC
>JAECUM010040591.1:0-13653 GCA_016617855.1 Megalonaias nervosa
TGTAAAGTGAAAGGATTGACTCTCAATTATCGCACCAGTCAAGTGGTGAACTTTGGGGTATTGAAAGAAGCCTTGCAGTCTGGAGAGGATCGAGATTTAAAAGTGACCATCTACCAACCTCACAAGATTATACGTTTAGCCACACACCAAATCGTTAGTCGACCTTTCGAAAAAGTGTATCAATTCATGTACCAGAAGCGAGTACGGCTTTCCAACCACTTCACTTTACCTTACGGACATATTGATATTGGTCAGCATATAACAAGGGAAAACGTCCAAGACCGATAGTTCATTGTGACTACAAACACCAAGAGAGAAAGATGAATACTTTTAAACAGACACCATTCAAGTTCGATGATTCTCAGGTGGAGTTAGATGCTGTACCTTGCGATGGCAGGGATGCCGTACGCTGTGATCTCAGTGATTCAGTTCCACATCATGGGAACTTTGCTATGACTACTACTACAACTACACCTACCATGGAAAGTGATGCTATGCGTGTCAAACCTGATGGATGCGAAAGCGTTGCAACTCGTTATCGTACACCTTTTCACTTTACTGGTTTTCATTGTCGATCTCATCCCCCAAGTGAAACTATGCGACTACCACCCTACGGATGTCATCCAACCCTGAGCAAACGCCTGCGGATTTCACCGTACCCTCATCGAAATGAGCCTGTGAAAGAAGAATATTCGTTCCCTGTGCGTTTGCTTGAATACTTCGACTTTGAAAGTCGTTTCCAAACCTTCCAAAGAAAATGGCCTAAATATCTGGGAGGACCTGCCCCCGAAGAATTAGCCAGAGCCAGATTTATCTCCTTGGGCGAAGGGGATAAAGTCAAGTGCTTAGGTTGCGGTGTGTCACTACACCAATGGGAGCAGACAAATTCCGCTTACCTGGAACATGCTCGATGGTCTCCGCACTGTCACTACCTATCTTTAAGAGGACGACCTCAATAATCGCTGGATGGATACTTTACAAGAGAACTTTCGTGGTTTGCCTGTGGAGTTGAGAGATCGCATTTACCGAGAGCTGGTAAAAACACAAGTCAAACGCAAAGAACAATTGCATCCGTTACGTCACCAATGTTTAAACCACTGGTGCCTGAATGCTATAAAAGGACTGTTTCTGATGAAAGCGTTTCAGGAGTCAGACATTTGATAAAGTACCCAAAGACGAGAAGGATTCGTTTGCTACTGATTCTATTTACTACAAGGTAGACTTATTGCAACGAATTCCAGAGGAAGAGTTAGCGGATTACAAAAATCTTTTACAACAACAACTATTGTCTGTAGAGGAAACTTCTGTACGGTGTGTGGTGTGCAAGTTAGTGACTAAACAATTTAGATTAATCTACCTCTTGAACTCAGAGAACGCATTTACCAAGAGTTGGTCAAAATACAAGTCCAACGCAAAGACCAATTGCATCCGTTACGTCACCGATGTTGGAACCACTAGTACCGGAATGGTATAAGAGGACTGACTCATTTCAAAGTGTTCCATTGGTCAGACATTGATGAATCACGTGAGATTCATAAAATTGTGGATGCCACTCATTCTACTTACAAGGTGACCATATTACACCGAATTCCAACGGAAGAGTTAAGCAATACCAAAATTTTTTACACGAACAAATCTTGGTTCAAGAGGAAACTTCTGTGAGGCGACTGGTGTGTGAGTTAGTGACTAAACAATTTTGGTGTGGCACTGAAATAAAGCCGCTTCTGTTCAAAAAGTACATGTATTACCTTCAACAAAAGATGGTATAAAAACTGACTACCATGTCACGACCGTTATCACTCGTGATACAACAGATTCCATGGAAGGAAGTCAATGGCAGTATTCAGACTGTGGTGGGTTACCAACTCTTTTTACGAGCACTGTATCCAAAGAATTTGGATCGTCATATAGTGTGTGTCTTAGTGACTTGTTTTCTGGAATTTCGTTTATCAGCCGATTCCTTGTGGGCTCGGTACGATATGTACTGTGAGGTACCACCAAAAACATAAGAGTGGAACCTTTAAATGTACACGAGAGACTCATTCTGTTAAAAGCCTTGCGCTTTCATCGCGATACTTCTCGACCTCTACGGGAAAAAAAGATTCGTCAACTTTTAGTCACTAAAGACGTTTACTAAGATGTGTGTGTGGCTTGTGACTTACATCCTCACTGGAAAGATGTACGTGACTGGAAAAGTTTCGGTTTCGAGGCTTGGACAGAAGACGTGGCTGACTATACCCAAGATTTGTGATCATAAATTCAAACGTCCAGTGAAAAAAGTAACTTTTACAAATGTGTTAACTGCAGTGGCAGAAGAACCCACCACCGCAGAAAACCACCCCATTTAGGACAGGACTGTCATTGACATGGACATCCCCGAAAATCCATTCCGGGAGGACCCCTGTGTGACTGTGACAAGTGTAGAGACTCTAAGAACATTACAAACTGTTCATAGGACACCACACCTTCGTCAAAACAAATGTTGTACAGTCACTTGTTTATATTCCACTTTGATCGTTTTGATGTGTATTTTATCGATGTACTTAACCATTTGGCTTTTATGTATTTTTGTCTTTCGTGTTGTTCACAATTAAAGATGACAATAAACGTGTCCTGAAAAAAGTATAAAAACTCTTGCCTTGTCTGTCTTCGTGTCAAAAGTGACACTCCTTGCAATATGGCTACCACTGCTGTCTCTGCCCCCTGTTCCTCCACTTCCAAAGTCATCGATGAAAACTTTGATCGTGCCAGTTGGGAGGTCTTGTATCTTCGCCATCCCTTTAACATGTTAATTACTGGACCTAGAGGTTCAGGAAAAACAGAACTTGTCAAATGTTTGATCGACCATAAACATCACTTGATCGATCGTCCACCTCAGCTTATCGTGTGGTGTTACGAAGAGTGGCAATCGGCTTACAGCCTCCTGCGAGAAAGTCAAGGCGATTCCATCGTGTCTGTGGAAGTCATTCCTGGCGAAGACGACGGGATCGTGTCTGACCCTAGTCAAACTCATCTGATCATCTTCGACGACATGTTAGGAGAAGACGAAGAAGAAAGTAAACTGTGGTTTACGTGCAAAGGGCATCATCGTAATGCCAATGTCATTTACATCACCCAAAATTTGTTTCAACAAAGTAAAGCTCATCGCACCATCAGTCTCAATGCTCATTCCGTGGTCTTGTTTAAAAGCCCTAGAGATAAATCGCAAGTGCAAGTGTTAGCCAAACAGTTAGGAACACCTTGGCTGACTCATTCGTACAACGATGCCACTCAAACCCCTCACGCCTATTTACTCGTGGATTTAAACCCCACGACCCCCGATTATTTGCGATTTCGTACCGATCTCTTTCACCACTGATGACAAGACGGAGGGCCTGTCGTGTACACGTCCCCGTCGACTTAACCAAAAAAATCTATAAAAACCTCGGTCACTTTTGGTCTGTCTCACACATCATCAACATGACGTCCCTTCAGTCTCATTTTCCCGTCAAATTAATTCGTGCCTTGTACGGCATCAGTCGCAAAAAAATCCACAAATACGTGCTCGTGACTTAGAAGCCAGTCTCAAAGAAATCTTACGATGGTTTACGGTGACAGCACGTCAATTGCTGGAAGGAATCATTGACATCCCTCATCAAACCAAACGCTTTTTTGAGAGAAACAAAGTAGCCTTGACGCAACCGTCAGACTCCCGCATCGACACTCAAACCAAAAAGCAAATCATTTTGAAATTTGGAGGCAGCGGTTCTCTAGGAGGTGTCATCATTAGGTCCCTCTTAAAATGGGATCCCAGTGCCCCCAGAGTCATCCCCAAGAACAAAGTCTCTCCCAGACTCAAAGGTACCCAGAAGAAAAGAGCAGTGGAGTCAAGACCAGGTCACAGCCTGAGGAAAAGAAAAGTCCCCAGATAAAGAAAAAGAAAAGCCCCCAGAAAAGCCCCCAGAAAACAACATCTATCCAAAAGAGAGGCACTACAGTCCGGGCGCAACCTTACATTCCCAAACCACGATCTGCATCGACGGTGACCAGTAGCTTGAGGTTTTTCCACTTTTCCGTTGCTGGTGATGCCAGCCAAACCCAATTTGACACCCGTTCTTCCTTATTTGATGAAAAAATGGAAACCCGTGTCTCCAGGGGCTTCTCCTCCAGCGGTGACATCCTCCTCCTCTTTAGCCGCAGCAGAAGCTGCTCACAAAGTACCTGCCCCCAGCATCAAAGTCCAAGAGAGATCGGGCATGTTACAGAGTTTACTGGATTTATCCAAGCAAGAACTGTCCCGATTTAGTCCTTGCGAACTCCTCCACGATGGGTGATGCCTGTCATCAAGTTGATGCGACGTAAAGACAATCAGTGGCAAACGATGGATATCAGTGGTTTTGTGCTCCGGAACGCCAAAGATGTCCCCTCAAAGAAGTGCACACCACCTCCACCATGGTCGTTCTCCTGTCCAAAACGGGAAAGGAAAAAGAAAAGAACAGTCTCGTCATCCGAGAAAACGCTTAGCCAACCATCCACATCTACCCCAGACAAGACCCCATCATCCAAAGAAAAAGAGAAGCAAGCAAAGGGGAGGATTTTTTTGGCACTGCCATGGTAGAACATATGTTCAAACAGTTTGGTTTTCCAAAAATAATCTAACAATACACAACCCCAAAAATAAGATTAAAGGATGCCTGTCAAGCCATGAACTTCAGTGTATTTTGTGCTCCTGAACGCCAAAAGATGTCCCCTAAAAGAAGTATACACCACTACCATCGTCGTTCTCCTGTCCAAAAAGGAAAAGGAAAAAGAAAAGGACAGTCTCCTCATCCGAAAAAAACGCTTAGCCAAGCATCGACGTCTACCCCAGAAAAGACACACTCGCCTAAAGAAAACGAGGAGCAACCAATGGGGAGGATTGTTTGGCGATATAGGAAAAAAAAATTGTAACATTTTTCACGAAGCGATGGTCAAAAGAGTTTGTCAAAAAGACAGGTTACACACGCCGTTCGACCTACTCCAAAAAAATAAGATAAAAGGGTGTGCGCCAAGTCATCTACGTCAGTGTATTTTTTGTGTGTGCCCCGGAACAAACAAAGATGTCACCCACCCCTCGAGAAGTCATCCCTCTTCTACCCCTAAAGGAAAGAAAAGGAAAGGACTGCCTCCTCGTCTAGCCAAACATTGGGACGTGTTGTCCGTCCTGTCCATACCCCTCCACCAATGCGAAAACAAATAGTTCAAACATCCTCCAAGGACGTCGTCGATACCGTGTGCGAATGTTGTCTGAATGTCTTGAAAGGAACGATACCTTTATCTCAACATCAGAAAGAATGCTTAGCCAAGCATCGACACCTTCTTCGCCAAATGGTTAAAAGAAAATATCCATCCGTCAAAAAAAAAAAAAGATTTTGGTACAACGCGGAGGATTTGTGCACCTGTTGTTAGCACCCATAGTAAAAGCCACATTGGTACCCTCGATTACAGAACTCGTCGGAGCTACTGCTTCACCAATAGCTGAAAAATGAAAAGGATCAGAAAATAAAAGGGACCTCTGGGGTCAAAAGATCTCAGACGTGACCTTTGGAATCTGAGTCAAGGACGAAAACTGACTTTAGTGCCTTACAAACGATGGATGGAATTCCATCGTTGGCAAGAAAAACGGACCCCACATTTACCTCCCAATCCTCATTTGACCGAGATGTCCCAGTTACAACACGAATTACAATCGTTGATGGATCTCAGCGATTTGTCAGAAATGGAAAAATTGCAGCGGTACTGTCAAGTGTTGAAACGACTTCAACTCATTCACCAGAAGGCTTTAGACGAAACAGCTCCACCGATTCTTAAAGATTTTAAGACCCTGATGAAAAGTCCATCACCACTACCACCATCATCACCCCCAGTGACCAAGACCGACGCAGCGCAACGGATGCCTGAGGAAGAAGAGGCACGAGAAGTCTTTCAAACACGTCAGCAGCTCCCATACCTAGTAAGATTGCAGGGTCCTTGTTGACCCATTCCCCCACACCCCAACGAGAATAACTCAAAGGTTGGTGTAAAAAAAATGATGTCCACTCCTCCTTCGACAGAAGTGAAAAAGAAAGAAGGGAAACCAGATGTACAAAGGAAAGCAAGACCAATGCCATCCTATTACCATCGCCACTACCACCACCACTACCCTTGACATCTACTCCCGTGGCACATCGGACATGTAAAGCCGTTTCCAAACCACTATCTCGCCCCATCCAAAGTAGCATCCGTGAAGAGTGGGTGACTTATCAAAAAAAGAAAAAAGTCCTGATGGAGAAGGTGTTAGCCAGCATTTACTACGATCCATCCCATTCCACGGGTTACGGAGAAGTTCAGTTGTATCTTGCTGCCAAAACAAAACTAAAAAGTGTCCGTTTACCTCAAGTCCAGAAGTCGCATCCGAGTGGAGGGCATCGATCATCAATGGCAAGCCGATTTAGCCGATGTCTCTCATTTGGCCACCTACAATCGCGGCTACAAATATTTGTTTTGTGTCATCGACGTCTTTTCCAAATCGAGCACTGAGTTAGTGCGAGCCCTCAAACTGGTGTTGACACACAGTGATCGTCACCCTCTTCGATGGCAAACAGACAAAGGCACCGAATTTCTGAACCAAGCTTTCAAAAAGAATTAAAGAAACGATACATTCATTTTTCACCACGGAGAATCCCGAAACCAAAGCCAGCATCGTGGAACGTTTTCAACTCACCTTGAAAGAACGCATATGGAAATATTTTACGCATCAACACACTCTCAAGTACATCGACGTCTTACCGCGCCTGGTCGAAGCGTACAACCAATCTTACCATCGGAGCATCGGATGTGCCCCCAAGAAGTGACTCCAGACAACGAAGTGACCGTCTTTGAGCCCCTGATTGGTACATTCCCGACTGTGGCTGTCCACAAGAAAGGTGAAGTGTTGACAACGGGAGATTGGGTGCGCATTAGTAAAACCAAACACACTTTCGACAAAGGTTACTTACCCAACTGGACCACCGAATTGTTTCGTGCCACTGGACGAGTGAGTGGCCGTCATTCTGCCGTCTATAAATTGGAAGACATGAACGGAGAAGTGTTAAAAGGAACGTTTTACTTGCCCGAGTTACAACGCGTAACCAAAAAAGAAAACGAAGTGTACGACATCGAAAACATTCGCGATCGAAGAACCCGTAAAGTGGGTAAATGACGTGTCAAAGAAGTCAAAGTACGATGGAAAGGATATCCTCCCAGTTTTGACTCTTGGATCGACGCTTCGCAAGTCATCGACTATAAAAAGAATCGATCAGCATGCCCTTCAACACATCCTCAATCGCCACAGTGACCACTCTTTCACTCAGTTCTTCTGTGCAAGATCTACAAAAGCAACCCTTGTGGGTGTGGTGTGGAGAACGTGTGCCTAAAACGCAAATCGTCTTTTTCTGCCAAATCTTTGTGGTGTATTGTGTCAACGGTGCTGCCTTTGCCAATTTGAGTTTCCAACAAGGAGACAAACAATTGTGGACCATTTTACTGAGCAGTTGCATCGGTTACATTCTTCCCAATCCTTCCTGAAATACTCTAACAGTAACAACAGCGAGCGCCTTGTACCTAACGTCAATCACCCTCGCAACAGTCACCACCCAAACAACAACCTCAGCAATCCTCTTTAAGACACTCCTCTAACCTCCAGTGACCCCTCGGACAGCAGAACTCTGGAATTATGAACAACCAATTTTACTTAACGTTACACAGAGTCAGTTCCATGGATGTGTTTCCCATAAACACATTATGCTGTTTCACGCCCAAATTACCTCAAGCCGTCCAATTGGATCACGAAGCCCATTGGGAGGTGGCTTTGGTGGAAATGATTCACCCCACACAAATCCTAAATCTCACCGAAAATCAAACGACGTTATGGTTCGAAATTCGAAATATACAAGTACAAGAACACTTGGATACGAATGATCCTGGTTTTTTACCAATCCAAACATCCAACACAAATCTAATCTCCCCTGAGCATCTATGAGATGAACATTCCTGCAGGCTATTATTTTAATGGTCAACATTTTGGTGGACATGATTGCCACTATTTTTGACACTCAGTTTGGCAAAGCCCTGACCAAACTAAACAAACCTGTCACGATTGAGTACCATAAAGCGGCTCATCGCCTATTGATGAAATTCACCGATGCACAAACGTTGTCCATCACTTTTAATCTCAGTTTATTTGGCATATTGGGTGGAGAGAAGATCACCTTATCTAATGGTCAGGTTTCCCCTGATATCAGCATTTTCAGCTACAGCCGATTTTTTAATTTATTTCGTCAGCCGGTAGAACTGAACGAAGGTCTGAACTTGATCTTTGTGTACTCCGATGTAGTGGAGTACAACGTGGTGGGACACACCTCTGCACCCTTACTATGAGTCATTCCTTTCAGAGTGGATTCCACTGCCACGACCATTGACGAGGAAGGTGGAAACACGTATCACGTTCACCGCGAATTTGTACATCCTCACTATTTGCCCGTCAGTAAGCCGCATTTCCACACTGTAACATTGTTGTAAAAGGGGATCTGGGACAAAATATTCCATTCTCCAAAGGGAAAGTTACGGTGAAACTCTATTTTCGAAAACGTTTCTCTACGGATTTGTAAGTCATGTATCCAGTGTACTGATGAGTGGCTTGACAGCGAGGGCATGATTTAGGAGATATTCTGAAATCGGTGTTTCGTTCGGTGGCTCCCATTTTGAAACCGATGGTGACACGGGGATTGCACGCTTTGAAAGATGCCGCTTTGACGCAAGGCAAAGAATTTCTGCAAAATGTCTTGCTTCAAACGGGCAAAGACATTTTGAGTCGGCGAGAAACTCCTATAAATGCCCCTGACGCTGCTGAGTAAGGCATTCCTGTTTCCCTGACGCCACAGCAAAAAATTGCAGGGTTGGTCAAGAAGATTGCTATGGATGTCAAAACGATTCCCAGTCAAATTCAACACGATAAATGTCTGATGATAAGTCAAGAAGAAAAATTGGATGAGTATCTGGAGGACGCTTGGGGTCTCATCTCAGAAGAAGCAGTGTTGCATCAGTGGTATAGAGACTTCCGTGATCATTCCTGCCCCCATTGACTGCTCTGGAGATCCGTCGCATCGAAGCTCTCTTGGCCCAGAGTACGAAGACGGAGCTATTAGACGTTTACTTGTCAGAGATTTTTCAGGCAAAAAGTCAGGATTGAATTGATGACTTATCATTACCTGCGAAAACACAAGAAAAAAACAAAAAATAGGTACCTGGGAACTTTATTACCTTTTGAACAACAGTTCGTAAGCTGCTTCTTGGAATCATGTCGTGTGCGCTAAAGATGAACTTCCTCATCGCAAACCTCAAGACCATCAAGCTTATGTCATCAACACGGACGACAATCATTTCCGAGGAACCTACTGGGTAGCCATTTACTTCCCTAAAGATTGTTGTGTGGAGTATTTTGATTCGTATGGATTACCGCCTTTGGAAGACGACATCATCGACTTTATGAGAAGAAATGCCCAGACGACTCGCTTCAATAATGTGAAATTACGAGGCACAGATTCCATGGTGTGTGGACAATATTGTGTATATTTTCTTCATCAAAGCAGTCTTGGATATCCCTTAGAACATTTAGTGACTTATTTTGATCGTGACTGTTCTAGAAACGATGACAAAGTAGATCGATGGTTTTGTGACCATTATTGATATCTCTTGTCTTTAGCTATGAAACGTAGTGTACATCAATGTCCCAATGACTTCCATCCGTGGAAGTCTAACACGATTTCACAACGTCGTCAACCTTGTCAAAAATAGTTTGTTTGTTTGAAAAGTTGCTATATGATGTGTTGATTGTTTGTTAGTTAAGTAAAAAATGTGTTGATTTTACACGATGTGTTGGTTGTTTGTTAGTTGAATAAAAAATGTTCTGTTTTGAAAAAGTGTTGGTGGTTTGTTTTCAAACATTTATGACTATACATGCTCTTTGACTTCTCTCTATCTCTCACCATGAAATAAGCTCTATAGCATTCCGACCCTAAAAAACCTTAGGGACGTTTTCTATCGCGTCCGTACTTGAGCCCTATAAAGCGTGGCATTCTCCAGTCTGACCGTCCATTGATGACCCATCCACCTATGAAGATGTCTTCAAGACTAGCCAAGCTGAACGAAGCCTACGTGAATTTACATCGTGTCAGGCAACAGCTGATACCCAAGCTTGAAGAGACAGAGAATGTCAGGATGTTAAAAGTGGCCGAAGACATGATAGAAGAGGTCTTCAGAGAGGAAATCAAGAAGGAGCAAGAAGAGTGAACGAAGAAGTACAAACTTCAGAAACAGCAGAGAGAACAGCAGCAGCGGCAACATCAGCAGGAGCCAGACGGAGGTTTTGTAGACTGCCGTGTGGACACGAAAGAGTTCTCCTTCTCTTTCCAAAGAAGCAGACCCTATCCTGTCGGAAAGCCTTCAGCCAGACGGGGACGCAACCTTAGCCGATAAGAGATTGCCATAAACCCTAACAAAAACAGACCTTTTCAGGGCTACCCCAACAAATTAGAAAAGAGATACTAGTCAAATTGCCAAACTATTTGTCTGTCTTTGTGTGTTTGTGTGTAGGTTTCAAAAATAGAAGTGTGTCTATAAACACTTCGTTTCTCGGACGTTTTAAGATAGTGTGTTTTTCATATGTAGGAGTGATAATAAAGTGTGTTTGTAGGTAAAAAAAAAGTGAAAGTCAGTGTTTCTTTTAGGTCCGCGGAATCCATGTTATGGATGGTGGAGTGGGTTCTGTGAAATTTTTGTAAATGGGATGTTTTTCTTCACGTCAGCGCATCATACATATAAATCATAGCGTTCGTCAGTCTGGCTACCCCATTGTCAACGAGACAAAGTAGAAGATGAGCAGAAAAAGTAAATTGTTGGAACTCCAAATGCACCTGGAGTATGCCAGGTGCCTTCTAGACGAGCTGGCTATGGAGGCGATCCAGGAAAGTGCCAGAATAGAAGAAGAGGAGGAAAAAGAAGAAGGAAGAGGAGAAGGAAAGGATCCTGCCTCACCTCATACTTAGGCCTTTGTTTGAGGCCAAGCCTGAGGTGATGAGGACGCCTCCTCAGCCAATACCACCTCTACAACAACAACGTCAGCCACAACCACCAGTACCAAGAGCCGCTGTCCCCCACAAGGTAAACAGGGAGAAGGAGTTGGAGAGACAGCGGCAAGAGTGGGAGCCGCAGTGTAGGCAGGAGATATGGAGACCTCATCTTCCCCGGCTACAAAATAGAAGACAGAGTTAAGACTTCACCATCCCTCAGAGTGAAAACGGGGATGATGAGGCCACTCAACCTTCCTCTGAGTGAAAACGGGGATGATGAGGCCACTCAACCTCCCAAGAGCAAGACTGAACTGGGAGAATGACTGGAGCCACCGTTGTGCCTGTGGTGCCAGGCCTGGAAGGTGCACACATTAAGAGGTGCATTTGGAGTTTTTTTTAAAAAAAAACAGCCCTTCTCAGGGCTAACCAGATCTCTAGAAAAGAGAGACTGATCAAGTTGCCAAACAATATAATTGTGTGTGTATGGTTTGTGTTTGTGTGTGTACGTTTGTGTGTGTGTGTGTGTCTTTTTCCCTTAACAAACCCGTGTCCCTACACTTATGAGTGTTTGTTTTGTGTTTGTGTGAGAGAGTAGGTTTGTGTATGTATGTATGTGTGTTTGTTTTCTTACCTTAACAAAAAAAAAAAAAACCTTGTCCCTGCACAATTTTCATTCCCGTTATGTATTGGTAGAAAGTGTAGTGGGTTTGTATAAAAATTTACTTTAGGTTAGCACTCTCATCACTATGAATTTGTTTGGTAGGTGATATGAGTAGTTGATGAGAGGGGATGTTTTCCTTCACGTCCGTGCTTGAGACATAAAGTCGAGCCTTCGTCATTCGCGCCATTCAACAATGAATAACGATAAATGGCTAGTAATCATTTGAATAAAATGATCACATTGCAAGAGGCAGTGGATGGCCTGGTGATGGTGGAGGAATTTTTTATTAGATTGGAGTATGGTGTCTATAGTCTTCACAGACTCAAGATGGAAATTAATAATTTGAAGAAGACCAAGGAAAGACTGAAAGACCTAATCAAACAGGAAAAGGAGGAGAAAGAGAACGAAGAGGATAAAGAACAAATGAAAAGATCGAACGAAAAAATTGAAAAAGAAGAGGAAAACGAGGAGAGGTAAAAAGAGGAGAAGGAGAAGGAGAAAGAAGACAAAAAAAAGAAGAATAAAACGAAAAATGTAGTGGAGAAAATAAGATGTTGGTGGAGGAAAAGAAGAGAGGATAGAAAATAGAAGAACAAGAAGAAGAAACCCAAAGGCCCTTTTCAGGGCCACTCCATTGCCTCGAAAAGATTTACTCTCTCCAGCCATATTTGTGTCGTTGTTTATTTGTCTATGTCTAGAAAGTTATATGTCCCGCCCCGCCAGGCGATGTTTGTGTTTTTTGTATGAACTGTACTGGTTCCCGCCCCGCCAGGCGATGTTTGTGTTTGTTAGTCTGTACCGCGCGGAAGTTCGTTCCCGCTCCACCAAGCGTTATAGCTTTTCTTTTCCCGCTGTCACTGTTTGGCCCGATTGAGGTCAGCCACTTGCAACATTGTTGCCAGTGTCCCTGACGTCACCCTGTTCCATTCCTATTGTCACTATACAAACCCAACCTATGTTCAACTTTCCCTTGTCCGTATACAGTCCCAACCTTTTGTCCGTATAAATCTTGTCCGTAAACGATCCCAGGGGGTCTTGTAATGGTAATTCCCATTGCCCGTAAGTATCCCACATTACTACTGATGTGTGCAATATTGCCCGAAGGCGCTCTTGTGTTCCTGGAACTGAAGTAATCTCATTTATTGCCATTAGACGTGACCCAACACAGTACTTGACATACTTGTACTCTATTCAAGAACGCTGGTTCTACATACAGCATGTAATACATTATTTAACATTACATTGAGCAATGGGAAAGCTATCTGTTCAACAATGCTTCTAATTTAATGAACTTGCATACAGCTTTTGTACTAACAATTGTGACTAAATTAACAACTTTGCAGCAATGACGTATGTCTTTACAGTCTTAGCTTTAAGATCCCCAAAAAATTATTTTAAGTTTTGTGAATATGTTTCTTGATTAAAATAAATTAAAATAATATAAAATGTTTATCATCTTCAACTGGACCACATGCAAAAAAATTTTAATTTATATGAGACTTCTTGGCTTATAATATATATACCTCTTTGAGTTTTAAGTCATAAATGTTGATAACTTATTATCATTATTATTATTATTATTATTATTATTATTATTATTATTATTATTATTATTATTATTATTATTATTATTTGATTTCATATTTTAGGCCGCACATACCAATATAAAATTCCGAAGCAATAGACGACACGGTGATATACTTTCACTCCCTGATGGAGAACTGCTATTGGATGATTTACGTAAGCAATCTTTTTCTGTTCATTTATACATAGCTCTAAAATTTAAGACTTTAAATTTACATTTATAAGAGTAAAGTAAATAGATCCGAAGGTCATTATTCCTCGTGCATGGAGACTATATTGTTAGGAGCAGTATATATCATAGAA
>JAECUM010040592.1:0-34452 GCA_016617855.1 Megalonaias nervosa
TTAATATATTAAAAAAATGGTTGTTGCGGTTAAACCGGGAATATTCCTTTTCTTTTCGAAAATTGCGCTTGCGTATGGCACGTGTTGTTATAGAAATGTCGTTGTTACTTTTTACGCATTTCGAACTTCCAAAAGCAAAATCGTGTCCATTTTTAGTGAGATCCCTTGGTTGACATGACGCTGACCTTTAATAACCGCTGCTGTAACATGTTGTCGAGGTGAAATGCAATAATTTCCGAAGATTGGCTTCTAAAGCCTGCCATATACCTTCTCCGGCAAAAGGGGTGAGTGTTGGAGTGCAATTACATTGTTTTAACTTCTAATGGTCGATTTTAGTCGTTGGCTTGTCATTTTTGATCGGAAATCACAGGAGTGGGTGGGTGGGAGCTTGTTGTTGTTATTATTAGGGTGTAAAGCGTTGATATAGATAAAACTTCGCATCAAATGATCTGGACACAGGGAACCAAAAGTAGTCCGCAGAATTTATCGATGTGTAAAAAATTCCAGGTCAGTATCACGTGACCGTTTACATCCAATCAAAACGTAGAAAACGCAGTCAATTCATAAAAATTGGAATTATTATCGGTGTAAAAGATTGAATTTCGCATAAATGTTGTAGCTATATTTCCTAGAAAAACTGAATCATTCAAACATCATGTTCAGTATCATCGTGTTTATGTAATTGATTAAGTTATTATATTTTACATACCGGCAAAATCCATCTAAAAAAGTCAACCTTTCTATACTCCTGTGAAATGTTTTCACATTTAAGCTTTTCTCAAGGTTTAAAACGACTGTTTACATTTGCAATGTGATATTTGAAGAATTCTAGTCCTAGTCTCTGCACAGAAAGCGGCTACATTTAGTACTGACTTATTGGAGTCTATGTTTCTTCCAGTTTCTGAATAAAGCGATAAGCAAGTTTCTTGTCTATTTTATCAAAAATATTCGCCTGCCAGATAAACGTGAATAAGTCGTTTATTCCGACTAGCAGTGAACGAAAGAAAACTTAACTTAGGTTCCACTTCAAGGGTAGTTGGGTTTAAATAAAAATTGTTGAAATAAATCTATGAAACATTATACATTTTATATTTGCTGGTTTAAACTGGCGAATTGTTGTCGTACCCAGTTTAAAGAATGCGATGATTATACTGTATCAGAAACTAACAAGCTCTGCGTGAGGTTTGGTGAACTTTGGTGCATCAAAGTGTGGAGTTCCATTGTTGTCTTCTTCTTCTTCTTGTTTTTCTTTTTGTTTTCATTTTTATGTACATTGTTGTGCTTAATACATTGAGTGTCTGCATTTGTCAAGAAAAGGATAATTTTGTGTGTACCTGAGATAAAAATAGTAGGTAAACATGACCCCGGCAATAATTGTTTTATACATGTGTAAATTCATGAAAAAAAATGAATTAATGGATTTAACAACTGAGGATAAATTGCTGGATTCTTAAAAATTATTCAAACAATGAGAATGGTTATAATAAGACACACACACACACACACACACACACACAAACACACACACACACACACGCACACGCGCATTTGGAAACAAATACCCTTCATTCAATAGCAAACAAAAGAAAGTGATTGTGTCCTTAAAACTAACTAAGAGAGAGAGAGATACAGAGACAGAGAGAGAGAGACAGAGACAGACAGACAGACAGAGAAGCACCTTACTCTTACATTTACGTTGCCAGATACATGTAATGAGAAGTTGGTCACGATTGTCAGTGGCTTGTTTAAGCCTGTTCGAGTTCAATAAAGACAGTGTCAATCAGACAGTGTCAATCAGACATCAAGATCATCTGTGGCCCCATCGCCGTTGACAATTTGAGATCTCCAGTACGAATTGAATTTAGCAGATATACCAAATTAAAGAACATAATCGACAAAGTATTTTTAAATAGGAAATACACTATCAAAAGATAATTAGATAATTCACTTGCGAAGATGCTTTCAGATAATTTATATTAGTAGTCTAATATTAGTCAAATACATAATTTTTTGAGCAGTTATCTTTTTATGGAATGTGGAGTGAATCTATTCAGATAAAAAAAAAAGTGAATGATACGCAAGATTATTTGTCGGAATAGTTGTGAATTTTTACCTTCACAATATTTTAACTTAAAAACTTATGACTATAGAACCTTTCTATAACGAGATTTTATAAGAACTCTTTGGCTCAATATTTTCAAGTCTTTTTTTTTTGGCAACATGTACTGTATGGCAAGCAAACAACCTTATAAGTAAAACATTGCAAACAATATCTACATTATTAGTTTCTTGAAATGATAATCTCAATGTTTAAGTGTTCTAATCCCAGCAGGTGCGCCCTTACTTATACTTTTGAATTCGTCTAGGCCTACTTTCTGGAATCACTGTTTATGTACACGAAGCAGATCGAGGCGGCGATTAGAGAACAAGAACCAGTGACAAAAAATAGACACAATCGTACTAGACCCATATGTGTAACTGGAGCTCTATTACAAACGCTCCAGTTCAAACGAATACTCCAATCCCTAGGAGAATTCCTCTAAGTATATTGGTTTAGGCTGTTGTGACTTCTACAAAATTCAAAGATCAACTAAGAAAACCAAACTCAGGGCTTCAAACTGCATTTGCATCGGAAGATATTCTTGATAGTTACAAACTGCGGAAATTCATAGTCCGAGAATATGGAGGGTTCACGTTTGATAAATACATTTTGAGTACCATGATAATCGCTATGCTATGCTATGGTCAGTGGAGGAGTAGTATGGAAAACAGTTACTGTGGAACGGAAAATAAATAATAACGAACAAACAGCACTGATTATTGACAGCCCAGTCAGCAAACACAAAATATGACTGTCAGCCCGCGAACAAAATCAACTCAGCTCATGCCCCCCCCTCCCCCCGCCCCATTCTTTTAATAACTGTTAACAGTTTCGATGCAAAACCGCAATGTACGTAAGGTTTTACAGTATGGCATCCTATCACTTGCATCTCTTCACTTACAGCCTATAGGTCCCATTTAACTCAGCGTGTTAAATCTAGAGAGACACAAACATTTATAGCAAAATGAACCAAACTAAGATTTTATATTTTACAACACACCTTCTGCCATTATTTATCAAGCAACAATGGGTGAAAGGTACATTCATTCTGTTTTAATCTATGATAATAGAAGAGTCACAAAAGACCACAATACTGGTCAGAAATTTACAGAGATAAAGTCAAGTTAATTGTGATACGTGTCAGGAGAAATGACATTGATTACATAATGTCAACAACGTCAAACGAAAAGAACTCCCAACACAGGAGAAAGCAGGGCCATAGTATAAGTCGAAAAGTTACTCGTTACAAACAAACTTGTTTGTTTTTACTGGGTTTAATATTTTCAGCACAGTTTACGATGATGGTCTTCGAACTTTTCCCAGAAAATGAAAAAGAGAAAAAGGATTCCAAAGCTGAGGTATACGCAGAAGAATATATCATCCCATTTAAGAAATTCAAAGCAAGACAAGCAGACCAAACAGCAAAAAAGGACCCATTAAAGTGTAGGAATTCGAAATGGTAAGACATCAATGATAAAGAAGAAAATAGACTTTTGGATGTGCTTTAAAATTTTGTTGTCATTCGTCTCCATGAGGATATACCAAAAACGTAAGTGTATCTTTGAATTGATTTTGGTTTGGTTTGCTTCATTATTGATACGATATTTACACACACACACACACACACACACACACACACACACACACACACACAAAGTCACAAGCGTCCCCTATAGTGTTGAGATTTGTTGAGTTTTGATTTGGTTTAACATTTATTAAGTATTATCTCTTTTCCAAGAGATATGTATGACCCTGAAAGGGACCGTTGGGTTTTGAAGAATTATGGATTTTCAACTCATTGTATGATAGCATACGGGTATTTGTGTGTACAGCGTGTTATCACCTTTCTCTTCCTACTCTCAATGAGTAATCGTGTATACATATGTTTATGTGCGTAGAGTGTACCTTTTCTCTCATTTTATTTCTCTGATATTGTTGTATGCATTAAAAGGGTAGTAGGGCTGGTACCTATGTTCAAAGTGGATGATTGGGAAATTACAGGGGATATGGTAGTAACGGGGGATGATTGGGAAATTACGGGGAATATGGTAGTAACGGGGAGGGGGATTACAAGAGATATAGTAGTAACGTGGGGGGTTTGGGAAATTACAGGAGATATGGTAGTGACGGGGGATGATTGGGAAATTACCGGGGGATATGGTAGTAACGTGGGATGATTGGGAAATATCAGGGGATATGGTAGTAACGTGGGATGATTGGGAAATATCAGGGGATATGGTAGTATCGGGGGATGATTGGGAAATTACAGGTGATATGGTAGTAACGGGGGATGATTGGGAAATTACCGGGGGATATGGTAATAACGGGGGATGATTGGGAAATTACAGGGGATATGGTAGTAACGGGGGATGATTGGGAAATTACCGGAGATGTGGTAGTAACGGGGGTGGGTGTCAAAATTACAGGGGATATGGTAGTAACGGGGAGGGGTGTTTATATGGACATTTACTTTTTTTTTTCATCCCTCTTCTATTTCACCCTACCTTCATGAAAGATTACTGGGCGATGGTCAGTTCAAGAGGTGTATTAATTAATAGGTGTGGGCGCTGGTCAGCCGGACGATGTGTTGGCTAGTACGCGCGCGCGCATGTGTGTGTGTGTGTGTGTGCGTTTGTAAAAGGCGCGAAACGGGATTATCAGCGTGAATACATACCAACAGACCGGGGACACACCTCGAAACCGGGACGTCCCCGTTTTGTAATGTCGGCTTAAATGGAATGCCAAGGCCTTATTTAATGATACTAACCTTAAAATAAGAGTATCTGAGCATGTCCTGGTTTTGTCGGTATTTTTTCAGATCATGCTATGCACAACAATACACACGTCCCACTCGACTCAAAACCTCATGTGTATCAGCCGGAAAACTGCGCCCCCGTTTACGCGGTAAAAATTCACACTGTTTTGCTGTCGGCTTGCGCACTTGGCTTCCGAATTACCGAAAATGGCATCAAGAAGAGCTAACAGGATTTAAATTATTTATGTCAACATCGACAAATATATATGATTTATTTTCTTTTTTAACACAGACAGAAATATCGATATACATGTTTATTAATGGGTAGTCAAACGTTCATTACACATTTCGCCAAATTAGATCGGTAATGCAAGAAAACTGAATAAAAGGTTTCATGCAGATATTATGCACGGTTTTTACAATGAGCAAGAGATTCTAGCAATTCAGCTGTGCTTGTATATTTAACTCAGCACATTTGGATAAGAAATACACTGGAAAATATTAACATAGATTTTAGTTCATTCAAATGTGGTTAGAAGCATAATAACGAACAGTCTACATGGTAACCAAAACATAATATCATTTCTTTCCTCCAATTAACCGCATTAGAGTTAAATCCTACAAGTTAAGCTTGAGATAATAGGAAATAAAAAGGAGTTTTGTACATGGCACCAGTCACGAAGCTGAAATTACAAGTTTTCATACTCATATTTAGTGTTAATCGATGTATCTTAAATGTGCATGCTGGCTGAAGTATAAATAATGTGAAACAAAACAATAAGATAAATTTTGTTTGACTCATAGGTAAATTATTAAATATTTCTCATTCTTTCCTCGTTTTGTCAGTACCTTTTCATATTCTCTCTCTCTCTCTCTCTCTCTCTCTCTCTCTCTGTTACTTCTGTCTGTCTTTCGCCCTTCTTGCTAGTTTGATTTCTTTCCGGCTGTAAGTCCCTTGTTTTCCCTTATTTCTAAGGACCCGATGATAACAGTCGTCAATTTTTCTCTAATCAATCAATGACCACAAATACTCAACATTAAATTCACAACTGGCTTCTCCACTAAGCGAAAGGCAGAACATTAATACTGTTGCATGCAAGAGGTCTCTTTAGTGAACGAATGAAAGAAACTATAATAATTTTCCTCTAACTAATGCATGACCACCAATATCACAACTACACATTTACATCACAACTTCACAATTGCCTGCCTACCTCACAACTACATGGTTTCTCCTTATTACGTTTCCGTAACGTAACGCCGGTACTTAACTGCCATAAAATACTAGTCACAATTCAAACACCAAATACCGGGAACTATTTTTCCTACGCTACCTTAAGTCAGTCAAATCATGGTTTTAAGCGTCATTCCACCTGTAACTCTACACCATATTTACCATCATAGCAAGAATAAAAGGCGTCTCCAGGTAACGGGACAGTCCCTTCTCAATCATTCCACTGTACGATTTACCAGTCTCTATCATAAATACTGCACATGGAGTCACACAATCAATCCACACAATTAGATTTTAATAGGGACTATTTGGGTACAGGGACACATATGCGGCTCTGACCTGAGCTCACTAAAACTAAACCATACCATCATACAAAATGAATTTTTGGTGTGCTTCATATCGAACAGATCTTATCATACACTGGCTTATTAATGAATGGGATTGCACTAAAGTGGCAAATATTTGTACACCAAAGTTAAAAATGTGTTATTTTATGAGTCATTTTAAATTCTAAACCGCAATCTTGCCAATAAAATTTCTTTAACTGAAGATTGGCATGCAGATCTTTGATTATTTCATTTTAGAAAAAGGGACACATTCTCTGTATTTTCACACAGCTATGACAATTCAACTTCTTCAAACTCCTGGACGTAATATTTTACTTTTATATATATATATATATATATATATATATATATATATATATATATATATATATATATATATATATATATATAGATATACATCAAACATAATATAAAAATTCAACATGATAATTCTAATTTAGTTTGTTAATATGGATGGGAACTATGTGCATAAGGTGAGATTACTGCAGTACTTAGATTGAGTTGATTTTTATTTGGAATCAAAATACATACTTATTGAATGTCCCCTATTTGATTGTATAATTTCTAACACTGTGTATATGTGTGTCCCGGTTCTGACGGTAAAGATTCTGATACAGTGTTTCTTGGAAATCAACTACAAATCAATTACAAATGACATGTATATATCAAATGCATAGTAGAATAGATCTTTATCGCCAATAATTTGTTAAAACAAAAATTCCCAATTTTGATGGTAAAAATCATATGTCCCCGTTTTGTAGGTTTTACAAGAATGTGTGTGTATGTTCGTTCCATTGAATGGGCGAGAGTTTATTTTTGTGCATTTGTTAGGATTCCTACCTTTCTTATGGATCTGTGTGTGTGTGTGTGTGTGTGTGTGTGTGTGTGTGTGTGTGTGTGCACTCCTATCATTGTTTATCATCTTTCATCCATGATAGTATATGAATATGCTTATGTATAAAGTATGTGTGTGTTTGTGAGACAGGTGCAGAGAAAATTCCTTCACTTTTCAGAGGTAATAGTATGGTTGTGAATGTATGAGCACTTCCCACCCTTGTGTGTGTGTGTGTGTGTGTGTAAGAAGAAAAGTATGTTTTTGTGTGTAATATTTATGTGCTCCCTTTATCCTTATTACCCATAACTGCCAGGGTTATAGATAAGTTATAGGTGGATAGGGGTAGTAAGGGAATTTTCATTTTCGTTTATAATAGGTTCCACTTCAATTTCATTCCCATGCATGATAGTAGATGTGTACATGTGTGTGTATATATATGTATATGTGTGAAGATTTTTACCCTTTTCAGAGCTAATAGCATGTATGATAACATGTAAATTTGCTTATTTTTATAATCCTATCGTTTTCTCTGCTTACATTTCACACCTAGGGTACTAGGATTTTAAGGTCGGTAAGAGGTGGAACTTTCTTATAAGTTGACAGTAGTGCTGTTTTGAGGGTAGTAGATGAAATTATACTTTTGTTTATAAGGGATTTCACCTATATCCACCATCTTATAAATCCTATGTATTGTGTGAGTAAGTGTTTGTGCTGGTCAGAAGATGAATAGGTGCTGGTCACACATACGGAGTGGCATTTGTGGATATAGTGTGTGTATATTCCTATCCTTTACATTGGTTAGTAGGTGTGGTTGTTGGTAAGTAGATGAATAGGCGTTGGTCACTCATACATACAGTGTGTGTGCATATATGTATTCCTACCCTTTACATTGGTTATTAGGTACGGGTGCTGGTCAGTAGATGAGTGGGTGTTGGTCATTCAAAATTAGTGGCTTTTGTGGACATAGTGTGTGCATGCTCCTACCCTTTCGTTTGTTAGTAAATGCGGGAGCTGGAAATGAATGGGTATGGGTCATGTCAAACGGCGTGTTTGTTAGTATGTGTAAACACTACATTTCCACTTGTACCCAGATTCCCAGTTTTGAAACAAATTGCTTGGTTCATAGAAAATCTCATTTTGTAACTGTCCAAAAACAAGAGGAAGGAATAAGAGTCGGAAGTCTCACAACCATAGAAAAATCGCACGTGGTATGTAACGAGAACAAAGGGTGGGGATGTTCACATTAACAAACATACTGTTATACCTACTGCTATCGCACACTAAAAGTCAATAAAATGAAACGAGCCAGAGTGCATTCTTTGCTTACGACAAAGTTGCCAGGTCAGCCTTCCAGTCGGTCAATAAAAACAGAACTGGAATGACCGGTGTACGTTCAAAGTTCTAAAATTACAGGCTAAATATAGAATCATGCCTAGGATTTACGTGAAATGGGGTACCTATACGTTTACCCTTGTTAACGCAGTGCCATTGTTCCAAGAGTGCCAATTAATGTTAAATCTATGGACTTTTAAACACAGAATTCCCACTCTACCCCAAGCATAACCAGACGGCCGGCCTATTGGTAATTTCCTTTGTGCCCCAAGTGTCATGATTGATTCCATATCGGCATCAGATACTACTCACCTGTACTGTTTCAGTACAACAATTGTTACGTACCAGACCTCCATAAACAAAAGAATACTTACAGTTTACTTGAGCACGGATCTAGAACTTATTTCTTGTCCTATTTTGCTACGAAGCATGGCCACGGAGTTACAGATTCCCAAAGTTTAACTAACATCACAACAGATGAGTATCTGTTTTATTAGATGCTTGATTTCAAAGACAAAAAATCGGGAGTTACGAGTAATAATTGTAGAATTGTGTGGGCGGAGTACTTTTCTTGATAAATTAACAATTAAGTCAGTGAGAAATAAAAATATTATTATCATGTCCCTTTTCGTTCACATAAGTCTTATCATAATTGTAAATTGAATTGACGCTAATGTGTATGCATTTTAAATCATGAGTATTCATTTTAAATAATGTCTATGCATTTTAAATAATTTAACGAACGCAGTCTCCTTACCTTTCGCGCAGCACAGTCAACACTCTCGTGTATATATGAACATTCATAATGTCACATTTTAATGACTAAAAATAGTAATTCGGTATACATTACTTGTATATTCAAATATATAAAATCCAGATAAAATATTGAATACCGCATACTCATAGCCAAACAATAATACTATAATCTATTCCACAATTTTGTTTTTGTGCCCACCAGCGAAATGAATTTACAAAACTCAGCATTGAAATTGTACATTTTACAGTAAATAAATTACAGTTCCACTTAGAGACTGTGCTAGCACAACAAATGAATATTAAGCTTCATTTTTCTTTACCTTCAACAGCTTCCTATATGGAGCTCAGGCTAATACGTACTTATCATTTTTAGTATAAATTTATTCCTATAACATTAAAGTACATTCTCTTCATCCCATCAAATATAACTAAAACTGCTATGCACAAAATTTAGACAAAATAATATGTTACAAATACTAAATTGTTTTTTTTATCATTACGGATCCCTAATATGGGTAGCACTGCAGTAATAACAGATTAAAGCTACTAGCGACTATTTCATCCTTATACCCTATGGTTCCCTATCTCACATACATATATACAAACAAGCATACATATACATATGACTCGTCTAAAACGAGTACAAAGGTACTGGTAACAGACTCGTCTCTACTGATTTCGTAAATACGTATAATATAAATGTTAAGATAGCCTATTTCTATGTGGACCAGAGGAGCTTAAAAGACCCGTTGCTTGACGCTAATTAACGACGTCAAGAGAGTCAGTACTTATCCTTGGGGAGATAATTTGTCCAATTTGCCTATTAGCACAACAGGCCGGGTCTATCACAACTACCACACAAGCTCCTCCGTATGATTAGCGAAAATGTCTGGCGTCAAGATTAACAATTAATGAGAACATGCACTTAATCTATAAAATTTGGGAAAAGACTTAAAAAGTAAAATTAAATACAGAAATAACAGTATTCCCTGTATCTACATGAGGCTGAGGAGGCGCCACAACAGGTCGACATATGCGTCCTAATTGTTTGTCGCTTTTTTTAGAGTTTCCAATATCATTGTATTCCCGCACATGTTGCATTATGAAATGTCTTATTGAATTTTTTTTTTTTTTCGTTTTGCTATTTCTGTTTCGATATACATATGGAGTGAGGGCTGATGAAGATCAAATAACATAATAAAAACACAAAACATTTCGGATCTAAAATTTGTACACTTTAAAAAACCTCTAATGACAACATCATCTCCTCCGCAAATGCGAGAGAGGCTGCCGCTTTACGGCAACTTAACTTCTGAGTCCTACATTGCACGTTTTTAATTTTGATAACATTGCAGTGTGGAATCGTTCCTTTGGACTTTTGTCATATTTCCAAACATGTATCCGCTGGAATAGATGATGTTATAGTGCTGTGGTACTCATATAAGATGCAGGATAACAAAGAAAAAAGGCAATGTTTTCTGAGTGTACTCTAGTCTAATAATATCCGATGTGTGTGATTTCGGGGTGTGATTTCAACTTGAGGAAATATGTCGTGGAGTCAACGCGCAATCTTAACGTAGTGTTGAGGGATGGGTTTTCAAAGATTCTTGATTGTAAGGTGATGTGTACATTATTTCAATTTGCGCATCACTGCCGAAACCTATAATTTCAAACGGTCATTTGAAATAATTGGTGAAAACTGCACAAAATAGTAAGTCGCACAACTGTGGTTTGCATTCTTAGTCAGTCCAAAAGCAAAAAATTCTTTTTCCTCTATTTCTTGGATTTTTTAATGATTCCTACCTTTCTACCAATCCATCTGCATTTCGCCCTCACCTCTTCCTGCATTAAATCAAAACACATTGCTATTATAGATAGTCCAAATATAAGATAAAATGCACATATGATCAGTTTTTCCTGGTTTTCAAGAGAATCTGTGCCACCGTAACCTGGTACAAAGTCACCGAAACCTATTGTGCTTAACGTTATGAAACAAAAATAGGACCCGATTAGATAGTCCCAACCTTCCCATTGCGAAAAGAGTAGAGCTCCTGCGAAAATATATATTGTTAGGATCATTAAGCTGACGAATATCGGAACTCTGACGGGTTCTTCTTTTTCTGGAACGTCCACAACGCTTTCGTCTACAATCACTGTCAGCTCTCCACTATCTATATTCTTCTCTTTCGATAATTTTTTGTTTAATGGATCACTTTCTTCGGTCCTCTCCCGACTCCTTGTAGCTCTTCGCCCTCTGAACTTCCTAATGCTTTTGCCTCTCAGCTGCTTTGGACAACATAGCCACATCATGGCCTTGCAAGTATTTTTGTAGATGCACCGGAAACAGTTTCCAAGGAAAGATCCGAGGTTCGCCAAACACAACAATGTCAAAGGTATGCCTATAATTGCGTACGCAATCGTCACCAAACGTCCCCACACAGTTTTTGGTGCAATGTGGCCATAACCTGAAAAGTAGATGAAGCCATATAAAGATAACATGTTTAGAGTCATTGACTGTCAAAACAAAAAGTATAGATAGGCGATGAAAATGTACTTTTATCACTGTATTCCCACTGTATAAGAGCAATGCAATGCATGTCTCGAACAATCGATTGGTTGTTCTAACTTACTATTGCATAATATATTTGTGAGAATAACTGACATCAAAATATTTCATAAAAATACACTCATACCAAATGGACTTACTCAAGACTACTGCTCGTAGCCATGATCTCTGTCCACATTAAAACTATTCGGTACAATCTTGCATCATTTTAAAAGTCAACGAAAAATGTTCATGCTCAGGAATGCCTCATAATTACTAGTGTTAGATAAATTTTACTCCATTATTTCTATCAAGTACGACATTATGTTCTGAAATTAACTTCACTCGAAAATGTATCAGTAGACAAGAGAAAATGAAACAAGAATGCCTCGAAAATTGCACTATTATTTTTCTAGATTTACCGTCTATCTTCTAGTATAAGACGAGTCCAACTGCAAACTGCACAGATTTAGATCTGCCGATGCATAATACGCCGGCAGATATGGGTCTCTGCAGTTTGTTAGGAGTAATCAGTGGAACAAGCAAAATAGACCACAATCTGCAAGCGCAATATGCTGCAACTGATCAGGTTCTTTGTTCTTTGCAGTTTGACTCGACTTAAAAGCGAGTATAGACGGCATTCTACTGCCTATTAGTTAATCGTAAAGCTAAAATCAAACATCAAATATCAAACATCAAAATTAGAAATATTCGTGTCAATCATAAGAGTTAATGACCTATTGTCGTTATGACCGTAACAGCGTAGAGAAGAGCTCCCGCAAAAGACCATTGGTTATCTCCGTCAACTCCAGTGTCATCTTTATCTCTCCCATCCCATCCATCCTGCTTCACTGCAATATAAACCTCCTTCTGGAACTCTAACAGCTGTGTGTTAACCTCTGCGGACCAATTCTCTTTGCGGAATATGTTGTGTGCTAGGCTTATGTTCCAAAGTAGTTCTATGTGGTGCCTTCTCCGAGAATTTACCGTGTTTCTGGCTTTCTCTTCGTGTGGAGCCTCGAGCTTCATGAATATGAAGCCACCAAGAATTGAATATGCCACCACAAGAGAACATAGGCCAATGTGTGAGAATAGAAATGCAGTGAATGTTTTGCAACATTGCACGCAGTTTTTTCTCGTTCGGGCTCGCCGGGATAAATTCTGGGTTGCACTGGCCTTTTGTAAAGATTTTTTCCCATCTAAGGATGAGTGTGCCTTCTCCTCGCCATCACTATCGCATTCTTTTTGTTTGCAGCAACAGCAAGAAGAACAGCAACCTCTTTTCATTTTGCCTTCTTTTCTTATTTCTGATTCCTGTAATTCCATTGCGTAAATATTTCTTTTTACCTTTTCTTGCGTCCAAGATATTGGTCTAAATATGAAAGAATTTCCCGTAAAAAAGGCGATCTAGTGTTAACAGCGAACGTGCGTATCTAAGTGAACAATTAGCACTAGTATGCAACAGATTTCAAACAGAGGAGGTGAAGTGTTATTTTCTGTAAGGAAAATAAGCTGTTTCTTCCACTTGTCGACAGGCGTTATAACGAATTATCTACTTATCGACAGTTTTAAATAGGTGTTATAACGAATTTTTTCACGTTGATATTGAAATCCATTCACAGCATTACGTATAATTTATTACTGGCTTCCATAAAATATTTTTAAACGAATATGAGAGCTATAAAGACGAAATCGATCATTGCGGAAACTCGCGTTACTATTTCAAATTACCAATCATAAGACCGTTCTGATGATGTTCCCGCTTTTGAACTTTATTAAAATTACATAGTCCTTTCATCAGTTGGTTTCATGTTTTCAAGCTTTTCTTTAAATTTGCTAAGATGAAATCAGATGGAGTGAAATGTTTGCAAGTAGATGAAAATATAATCTAGTCGCAGAACCACTTCCATGAAATATTTGTATATCCAAGGCCACTAACGTAATCATCTTACTCCTTCAGATAAATTGATTATCCATAGCTCCATATCTTATGTGATCCAAAATCACTTCATCTTTAACCTGCAACAGAGAAAAATTTAATGAATAAACAGCAACAACAATAATATACTCTTCTACATTCATTTAATTGATAACACAATTTATATTCTTTTGACAAATGACTGACCGTTTAAATCAACCTCAAAATCACATCACTGAAACCTCGACCCTGGAGTGTCCGTAATATGCAGCTGTCCCTTACAACTGTACTATATAGATAGGTTCTACTGGACTGGAAAATGTGTATGAGTTACTGAAAAATCTGCTTATTATTACCTGGAAAATGTGTATGAGTTACTGACAAATCTGCTTATTATTACCTGGAAAATGTGTATGAGTTACTGACAAATCTGCTTATTATTACCTGGAAAATGTGTATGAGTTACTGACAAATCTGCTTTTTATTACATTTACTAGAAATAGAATCAGTTGTTTACAGGACTTCACCACATTTTATATCGTCTTTCACGGTATAAACGTACAAAATGTATTCCTATTATTAATCTTTATTTAAACAATTTTTCCTTTGACATAATAACAAGCGATGCCATGTATGGGGAACCTTGGAATCGACGCTTTTCTTAGACCTGATCGTAGTACAGAAAGTAAAAGAATCGCAATGTAAAATAAAATACAAATCACTGACAGCTACTGTCAGAAATTTTTATATAAAGAATAAATAATTCGTATCGCCAGAAAAACACCCGAATTTTAGATTCATGATCTACCATGTCTATATTTTGTCTATTTTGCCCAGACTGAGTAACGAGTCATCGGCATATCGTGAAATTAAAAGTTGAATTTCCCTATTTGTATTCCTTTTATGTCAGGTTTTTATCTCATCATGTAAGCCATAATGTATGTGCATGAAATAAAGATGAACGGCGACAGAAGATATCCCTTGTCAACATTCTTTTTCAGTTCTGGTCCATGTTAAATATTGGCTATTAGCAACAAGGCATTATTTTATATCATTATAAATTATGTTGATCCATCTTTTAAAAGGAATCAATTTTGTTTAAGTTTCAAACCATAAAAGAGCATACCACATATCAAAATCAGTTTCGAAGTCTACCCGGAGAAATAACCCTGGTATATGAAAATTTTGTAAATACAACATTAAGTCATTTAACTTTTAAGTTTTTATGTCACATGTGTGCCCTTAATAACTAGTGATTGATCTTTTTCGGAGTCAAGCCTATTTGATAGTGTTGTTTTCTCTTCCATGTATATCTTCATAGGCTTACATTCTGTTCTCATCAAATATAATTCGTGTTATGTTCAAAGCTCAGATCTGTAACAGCTTCCATTGCTCAGCGGTTATTTAAAGTTAAATATATCTATTATTGGTCACAAACCATGTTCAAGTCCCCACCACTTACAATATATTCATTCTGGATTTCTCTCCCTTTGATTAGCAATTTCTTTTATAAAAGTATGGACTACACCTATCGGGCCCAGAAAAAGTTATCAATGTTGCTATTATTTTGTATGTATATGTATGTATGTATGTATGCATGTATGTATGTGTGTGTGTGTGTGTGTGTGTGTGTGTGTGTGTGTATGTGAATGTGTTTATGTATGTATGTATGTATGTATGTGTGCGTGTGTATGTATGTATGTATGTATGTATGTATGTATGTATGTATGTTTGTATGTATAATTGTATTGCCCATGTTGATAAATTTTCTTCATTTATGTATACTGAAATGAAAATTATTATTTTAAGCAATGGATATGATTCTAGCATTGGCAGAGATTGAATTAAAAAAATCATTCCTAGCCCCAAATAAAGCTACTGTAGTTTTCACACTAATTCAAAAGGAGTTTATCTTGTATTACGACTACATGGTCTTAAAAAAAGTAAGAGTTAGAATCAACAAGCTTTGTAAGATTCAACAAATAATTTATTTCCCTATAAAACGAAGAGAAATTTTAAAAAGGAACTTACGGTATTGCGAAATAAATCCCAAATAATCCTAGAATTACAGAAACAAGTCTTAATGATTCAAGTTCAGAATAAACTTCAGTGGAAATACAAATTAAATCCAATGCTGAAAGTGTTGATGTGCCATAGTGGCCCATATAATTTCGGTGTGCCAACAGTCTTTTCTTGGATCTCAGTAGTACAATCCAAGAATTAGATCTTTATTTGAAAATTCACTCTAAATCCGAGTCTCTCCAAGAATGTTATTTTTGAAGAGCACTTGTATTTCTGTAAGTATCATAGATGTAAATATGAAGAGTGGTCGCTACATTGAGAAATTTTACCATTCTCATTTGCTGTCCACGATCTTTTTGGTAAAGGTTTTATTTAATCTGACCCCAAAAAAATGAAACAAGAAATGTCTTTATAAATTACACAGTAAGCTGTTCTGCTTCAATAATATGGAAACGACTCAGTACTCGATGTTGTTTGCAGCAATGCTCTTCACTGTACAAAATGGTAAATAATCGTGCTAAATATATAGTCTGATTCACTAATAAGGAGTCTTTGCGAGAGAGAGAGAGAGAGAGAGAGAGAGAGAGAGAGAGAGAGAGAGAGGAAAAAAAAGAGAAACAAAAAACATCTTTCCAGTACTGTTTCGAGAACAGTGTCGAACTTGCCCTGGAACATTTGAATCGAGAGTTTCTATTGAAAATGTTCCTCACGGCGTTAATTGTACTTCGGGATAAGATAAAATTCCGCAAACTTTCTTTGTTGCGCTGATTTGTATTAGCTGAGGTCATGGAGCGGATGTCATCTCAATTTGTTCCAACAATGATGATATCTATAGGCAGAGGCCATCTTGCTTAATTCTCAATTGATAGTACTATTCCATTACAAATATACTTACGTCAGTGGATTATAATTTGCAATCAGATTGGACAATCTCTTGATAGAACAAACCATGCAAAGAAAGAAAGTCTTAAGTCCAGGTCTCGTATTAATTTTAACGGCTTGAAGAGAGGCATACTTTTTGCAATAGACCGGTTTCTGGCGTTTTTGCTTTCATACAAGGTTGTTAAGTGTGCAGATGACTAAAATAATAAACATTCTCTGATTTAACAATAATCCTTGCGAGGTAATATACTTTAACACCCTAATTAACAAGTTTATCATTCTTTGGAAACGAGGTAGAAAGCATCAAAATACAATATTGTAATGATGCCATGCAATCATAGCGAAATCGATTAAGGTCGTTTTATTGTCGTCTGCTTTTCTGTTCGGACGAGTGACTCAATGCAGAGGTTAGAGTTCGTGCGGAAAAGAATGCATTTAATGGCATAATCGCTTTCGTTTGTTACATTAATAGGTTGAATAACTTTACTGTGTGATTTTAGTGTTATAGCTATCGTAGAAATTATAAGCTGGATGTGAATTCGTGAAACCTTAACGAACGATGATGAAAATTTACTTGAAACTTGGATATGAAATATATATGAACCCCCAGATACATATTATGAGATACATATGTCTCAATAAAATAATTTTTTTTTTTTTAAAAACTAAATTTTTCAGTTTGGAAAAAAATATCACAGTCCTTTACTGTACAGACTTTCTCACATTTTCTTCTCAGATGAAATATTATATATCAACCTTATTTAAACCTGTCTTTTTGTCAGTACTGAGAAAGTTGACGAAACACAAAATCACATTTTAATATTAAATTTTAACGCGTGGCGGCATTTTTAGTTTTGTACAAAAAGAGCTGAGAAAATCATCAACGCTGAGGAAATCCTAAGACATTAAGAAAAATAAAAAAACTTCCTTTAAGGAATATTCAAGATTTTATGATTGCATTTTAATCCCTGTTGTTTGCAGGATGTTCGCTGGAAAGAAACTGTCACCGTTGCCAAGCAAGCAATAGGAAAGTTACCCAGAAATCACAATTTTTTATGAATACGTTTAGAGTTGTTTATTGAAACCAGGGCATTTATGTGTTACAGGGTAGAAAATGTCAGTAATAATTGTTATTTAAAATTTCAGTTTTGTATTGTTCATTGTCAAAAAGAATATTCAGTTGACATTAATATACTGTCAAACATGATAATGTAATGGAGTCCGAACTTTTTTACAGCTTGATATCCGTATAAATATTTGCTATTGTTCTTAAACTGATTCCATTCAGCAACTCCTTACATGTGACCGTTGTAAATGGGGTTTTTATCGGAAGTAATTCAATTCTCTGTATTACACCACTTGTTACGTTGCGGTAGTTTGGTTTGGTTATCGTTATCCAAAAGATGATCAACATCAGTGTTATTTATCGAGTAAATAATAGAATAAAATATGAAATTAATCGATGAAATAACAGAGCTCGGAAAAGAGATACAGAACAGAACAACACGAGCCAAGCTATGTACAATATAACAATTTGATCAATTACGTAAGCAATATGAAAATGAAGACAGCATATAAATGATACACTTTTCTTAGAAATATAATTACCATACTATAAAAATGTAAACAGCGGTTCTGTTTATGCCGATAAACAAATTTCATCATGAAATCGAGTGAATACCGAACTCATTTCGCTAAGCATGCATGCATAACCTGGTTGCTTGGGTCACAGGTCAGAGTCGCCGTATTTGTTTTCCTTCACACACACACACACACACACGCACACATTCTCTCTCTCTCTCTCTCTCTCTCTCTCTCTCTCTCTCTCTCTCTCTCTCTCTCTCTCTCTCTCTCTCTCTCTCTCTCTCTCCATCCAGCCGTCTTCCGGGCCATCAACAATCTCTTCGTTCCTTTAAGGTCAGTGTCACTCAAACTTCCAGACACCTGTCCTTAGCCAATGTTAACGAAAAAATACTTTCTACCAATTTTGGAGTCAACTTCTTGCCTTTCCAGTGAAACTTAGGCTGACCAAACATTCTAGGGAGAATATGTAAAACATTGAAACATACATTCCTTATTTAGCTTAGACAATCAGGATTAACTTTATCTAACCGCCTATTAGTATCCACGCCTATCCAGGTTTGAGTAACACTTCATATCTCTGCGCCCTCTGGAAAATCTCATTTTTTGTCTCTTATTTCAAAGGGCACAAATTTTTGTCTCAGGATTATTTCAACTGTGTAATTTTTCCCGCTACTGAAACCCCAACTAACCTTGCCTCTGTGTCTCTAACACTTATGTCAAATAAAAATCAATCATGCCCAAGCAGGAACATCAAATCCATCGCAGGCTAGCGATTTATTGCTGGCCTAGTCCATACCTCAATGTTAATTGTTACGTGTCACGCTGACCACAACAAGATTCATTCAGTTATGTGTTACCATCTTTCAAAATTTAGGGAGGATATTTTTTTTTCCTACTTTAATACAGCATATATCTCATCGTGTGATAACAATAGCACGACAGTTTAACGAGTTAAAATATGCAGTTTTGGTTCCACAAGATGAAATATATCCGGTATTAACGTTGAAAAGAAAATTTTCTTAAGATACCAAACTTACTCCAGAATCGATATTTAGAAGATTAAACTAACTCTTTGGCAGAACACGTTCACCTCCACCCCCACCCCTTTTTGTATATTCACCTCTTTCATAACCTGATCATATAATTATGCGTTACTGAAGAAAGAGGTAGGATTGGGTTGACCTAATCTGTCGCAGTAAATTATGTTTTTGTCATTTTGTAAACTATTTGACCCTATATGAAAACAGTGCAAGTCCGATTCAGCAATGCATCACAGCGGGTTTATCGTCGTTGTCAAGGAAGTAAGGGTAGATAAATTCAGAATGCCGCGAACGGCGTATGTTCAAATTTCCTTATCAAAGATTAATTTCCATGTCTGAAATGTAAGGCAGTTTCTATGCATTTGTTCTAGTTCACAAAGTAATACTTTTTAATTGTTGCAGGTACAAATGTTTTAGACACACGTGATAAAACTTTGCAAGTATGACTAGAAATCTTATATTTCCGCTTGTGAAAACATAAGGATATATTTTACACTTGTGTAAATATAGACATTTAAACAAATATGGACATTATTTCACAACAAGTCTGTATATTTCTCACTTAAATATGTCATAAATAGAGGATCACAAATGGGTAATGCTTTAATATTGAATTTATGGAGTAGAATAATGTCTGGCTTTTGCGAGCTTTGGCGAGCAAAAGCTGGACATTATTCAATGAGTTTCATAAATTTAATATTAAATCATTACCCATTTGAGATTCATTTTATCACATAGTGTTTATTTCAGTGGAAAGTATTTAGATGGAAAGAAGAACGAATAATTTGGTTCATTCTAACAGACGATGCACCTTTCATTTGTTGTGCGTAAAAAATAGTCCCAAACAAAGTTGAACTAGTATTGACGTTTAAAAGTAGATTATACGTTTCTTACAAACTATAAATCAAAGATCAAGCCTCCTTCCGAAGAAACAGAACATTTTACACAGACAAAATCATTTTTCAGCACAGAATGTCCAATGTGTGTGATGTCGCATTGTTTGATGCACTACCCGTACAGTTGACGATCCATGTTTACATAACCTTAAAATGTCACGTTCACAACTAAACATCACATTGATATTACGATATTCATGTGATATTACGATATTCACATTTACTGTAATGAATTTGTGACCAGATATTTGGAGTGTTTGATTTGAAGCAGTAGACTACGGAATATGCAAACAAATTTCTTTTGGTTCGGAACTGCATCACATATTGACCGCCTAAATATGCAGTGGTTGGACAAACTTCTGTCAGTTTGGAGACCGGTTTATGACCTCATTATTCTGCCTCTACCTTCACCCCACACAAGCAATACCCATACTTGCACTTCTTGTTGTTATTGTTTTTGTCTTGTGGTTTTAGCCATTCTTCATGTTATGATATGTTATACATGACATAACAAACTCCTGTTGGGGGTAAATTAGCTAATTCCTTTTCGCGAGACGATTCGAAAAATGGCGGCAAAAATTGTTCATTGAAAGTAAAAGAATCCAGAAGGCGGGGTTAAAAACGTTTTCCCACGATCGCAGCCAATCAATAAAGAGAATACTGCGCAATAATTTCAGGGGCTTATTTGGACCAATCAGAATCACATATAGAGATATTTTACCGTGTGGTAATATCAAAAATATGAAACTGCACATACTATAGGAAAACTTTACCTACTATGCGATAAACTGTCACATTCTGTATATAATAAGCACTACTCCCCTTCAAATAGCAGCACAATTTTATAGGCTAATGGTTTATCCTTCAATTACTAGCATATGTTGATGTTTCTTCTTCAGTTAGCGGTACACTAGTATAGGTGAATGTTTCGCCCTTCAATTAGCAGTACACCAGTATAGGTTGATGATTTCTACCTTCATTTAGCAGTCACTAGCATAGGTTGATGATTTCTACCTTCGTTTAGCAGTCACTAGAATAGGTTGATGACTTACCCTTTAATTAACATTCTCTAGTATAGGCTGATGATTTCCCCCTTCAGTGAGCTGTACACGAATATAGCTTGACGATTTCCCCTTCCATTAGCAGTACACCTGGTATAGGTTGATGATTTTCAAAGTTTAAAGAAGCTGAGTGATACTTGAGCCGTGAAACCTAGGAATGAAATTTCAGAACAATGATGACTATATAAGAGTAAACAGAAAGACTAGTGTTATGTGATACTAGATCAGTAATGGTGCAAAACTTTTGAAGACGTTTTGTCGCAGCACATTTTGTCGTGGTCAGCGTGACAAGTACGCATTAAGATTGACGTATGGAGAAGGTTCGTAATAAATTGGTAGCTTGCGATGGTTAACCTTCCTTGTTTGGGGCTTGAGTAATTTTAGAGTTCGTTAGGATAACGGTGAGAGAGATAGAAGAGAGCGATGTTAAGACAAGGTCAAGTGGCGGAAAATGAGAAAATTGAGACAAGCAAGAGACACATTTTGGGAAATCTTGGGCCGTTTGAAAAATATGTGCCATCAAATCATATTTTCAAAATAGTTATTAATACAGGCGGACTAGAGAGAATTATTCTGACTTCGAAAGGAGTGTTAAAATTTTAGAGGTTAGAGAAAGATAATCCTGTTTGGCTAAGCTAAAAGAGGGCGTGTTTCCCAGATGAAATTCAATGTTTTAAGTAAAAGTTCGGCAGTCAAAGTTTTTCTTTAGAAAAGGAAGCCTGAAGGGCTCCGAGGAAATTAACAAGTAATTTTTCTCGTTAAATAAACTGTCTAAGTGACAGGGGTCTGGAAGAATTTGAGAGACCCGGAACCACAGAGTGAGATTCGGCTGCATAGAAAGAGCGAGTTTTGAAAAGGTACAAAGGTTTTGTCTTGTATACAAAATGTTCATGGATGTAAGTTTGTAATACTTTGTTGAATTTATTCGTTTTAAATTCATACTTCAATTTTCCTTGAATTCATATGACTCATGTATCCTAAAAATGGCATAGGCTATTTCATTGGTACTAATGTGTTCGGATCTTTATGTAATAGAAATCATGTATTGTAGGAATTTCATGCATAGCTCTGATACGAATTGTGAGAATTAATTTCTCTGTCTTAAATGATATGTATCATGTATGTTAAGAATCGGTTTTACTATGTCAATGAATCGCTAATAGCAAGTAATGTAATCAGGACAAGACCCTTAGGCCGGCCGTGTGTGTTTGTGTATGTGTGTGCGTGCGTGTGTATGTCTGTCTGTGTCTGTGTCTGTGTGATTTGGGTTTTTTAAAGTAGCTTTAACAATTTTTCTGTCATATTGTTACGATGTCTGCAGTGTGGAAGTTTACAGTGATTTCTAGCACTGCCGCATCATACCGCAGACATGTAGCGTCATGTCAAACCCAGTCACATTATCTTGACACCAGGCCGACCAGTCCTAACACTGACCTCTTAATGCTGAGCGCCAGGCGAGACAGCTGCTATTATCATTTTATAACTCTTTGGTATGACTCAGCCGGAGTTCCAACCTGCGACCTCTCGCATCCGAGGCGGACGATATGACCACTTAGGCCACAGGAGCCGTCATTAGCTTAGTTCTGTTGAATTACGATAAGACGATATCTGGCGGAAAAAGAGTAGGAATATTGCTCGATCCCAGAAGAAGAAAAACCTGACAAATATTTAGGTCGCGTATTATATTTATATGAAGGGGAAAATAGTTCCATACCTGTGCTACATAGTGGGAAGGAATGCAGAGTGATTTGGAAAGGACCGGAAGCAACCATGTTATCCTGATATGCCAGTAATTTGAGTTCTTTCATTCACTTGATTCTATGATGAAATTTGTTTTATCGGTTTAACAGATCAGCTGATTTCATTCCCCATAAATTTCGTAATTCTGTTTTTAATAGAAAGTGTATTATTCAAATGTCATACTCAATTTCCTTTTGCTGAAATAATTGCTTAAATTGTTATATTTTACATACGGTCGTTTTATTCTATATATATTTGCTCAGATCCTTGTTATTCCATCTATTAAGTTCATATTTTATGTTATTGTTTGCTCGATCCGGACAATAACATCTTGGTGAATCGTTTCCTAGACAACGATAATCAAAGCACCATAACAGGTGGGGGACCATATCACACTCCCTAACAAGGAACAATAGATGTATAAGTCCATTCTATATCCTAGCATTACAAAAGACAGATTTCTCACAAATAACTCATGATGATGTGAAGAACTACAACGTCATCATAAAGAGATGTATTACCTGGTATCAAGAAATTTCAGCCATTAAATACACAAGGGAGCCATCTGGTTTCCTTCATCTCATCATTCCCATATCTCGACCAGGTATGATACAGTGTGCTGCTCTTAAAAGTCCAAAAAGAGCATCAAATAACAATAATAAGAAAAGATAATTTTACCAGATTAGTTCCTGTCATGTCTTACTTCAATGCAGTTAAAACATCTCACAAGGGAACAGTCACGCCCAATTTCATATCTTGTACGACGTAAACAGTTTACAGCAAATCGAAAAGAAACCCCCACAGTCTTCGATCTCACTTTTAAAACATCACATTCTATTTACTTTATCATATTTTAATTTTATGCGTCTTGAAGATACAATCGGAGATCTCTTTTTGAGTATACGCAACTTTACTATTATTATTATTATTATTAGTAGTAGTAGTAGTAGTAGTAGTAGTAGTAGCAGCAATAGTAGTAGTATTGACCGCTCTGGTAGCCTAAGTGGTTAGAACGTCCGCTAAGGGTGCGGGAATGCGCGGGTTCGAGTCACACCAAACACTTATAAAAATGGTACTAGCTGCTGAATCGCTGGGCGCTCAACATTTAGAGGTTAGTGTAAAGACTAGTCGGTTTGGTGTCAGGATAATGTGACTGGCTGGGATATGATGCTACATGTCTGCGGAATGATGCCTCAGTGCTAGACATCACTATAAACTGCCACACTGCATACATCGTAGCGATATGACTAAAATTGTTAAAGCTACGTTAAAGTCAAATCAAATACACACACATTATTAATATTAATATTAATATTATTATTATTATTATTATTATTATTATTATTATTATTTGGACAAAATAGACTATTGCTCAAAGTGAGTTAAACATAATCCAACTTCTCGGGAGTTGTTGTTGTTGTTGTTGTTGTTGTTGTAGGGTTTAACGCCATTTTTCAGCACAAGATAGGCTATACATGGCGGCCAGTATAATTGGTGGAAGAAGAACCCTGGAAAACCCCGGGAAGAACCACCGACCCACGAGAAGCTACTGGCAGGCTTTCTCACGTGCCCACGTTAGCCGAGCCTGAGACTCGAACTCACGCAGACAGAGGTGAGATGGCAGTGATCCGTAACGGTGAGCGCTTTAGACCACTCGGCCACTCGGGGCCCCCTTCTCGGGAGTAAATCATTTCTTAAATGACACGTTCTGAGGGGAATTAATTTTCTGGATACATCTTCCATATCTCATTCCAAACATCAATATTATTGAATAGATTTGTCTTCTAAAAAAATAGAAAAAAGCGAAGAAAAGAAATTGATTCCGTAAGGGCCATACGTTTTTCAAAAACGATTCAGAAAATAAATACTGGCACTTTACGCAGACCATACAGGTAAATTGCTCCTGAGAATTGTTTATGCGGAATAGATTTAATTAAATTTCATTTCTTTCATCCGGATTCAAGCGCTCTTCTGAAACAAGCAAATATATCTTTCCAAGAGGTTGATGCATCAGCCTCAGAACAATCGTTTTAAAGTCTCGATATAAATTTTTCACCATGGATTGAAAATGGGATGAAGAGTGAGCGCTTCAATTGTTATTTATGTCTCTGATGCATAAACTAAACTGGCGTCAAGAAGTGCATTGTAACCTCCTTTTATTTTGATGTTGAACACAATAAGAACTGTTCAGTTACGAGGGGGGGGGAAGGGGGCAGGCATCCTCGCTTATTCAGTTCATTACGGTACAAATCCTCGTGGCAAAAGTGCTCAATGCAGATTGTACTTGCGTCATTATGTTGCAATTATAATAGGCAACCACTAGTTTAAAAGTTTATTTGTATAAAGTTTGTACTTGAAAACAATGCCTCGCATTGAACTGATTATGACAACTACTTTTCTGGCTTTTATCCGTGTGTGTAACGCATATTATAGAGCTGACTATATGAAAGAGTAGTGATCATACACTGAAATAAGTACTATCATGCTGACATGCCACTTTCAAGGTGAACAAATTTCGTAATTAGCAAAGAATGTATTAATATAAAATAATAAGGAATATAGTGACATCGATATTTTTAGCACAATGTACAATAACGTTCACTCTAAGAACCATTATTATATGCTCATTTTTGCTGCCGTCAACTTTACAATCTCAGAATTGTGCAGTATTTTACGATACTGAACACCCTCATATTGCACGCACGTGTACAACACATGTGCCTAAAGATGGTAGAGTGAATTGGGAACTACTTTGTAAACAAACCATGTGCAATCGTATAGTACACGCTTTAGGTTTTGATTGATTAAATTTGTTTGTGAATGAACTAAAGGAGCTGTTTCGTCCATTTGAAAGTGTAGATCGTAAAGTTAACGATGTGGACGAGTTCACTGAGTCAGAAACGATACTTTCAAAGAAGCAAACGAATGAACGGGATATACGCAATGTCAACAACAAACACGTGGGACGCAGTAATTGAAAATACCGTTCGGATCATTGAAACAGTTATTTAGGAGAATATTCATATCTTTTCGACATGTCCTGCAAACCCTGATACACAATGAAGCTGTACTGGAATTTCGAGTAGCCTACATTTCCGGCTGAAATCCATTCTTCTTACTGCACTGAATTGACTCCATAATCCAGTGTCTCATAATCATAAAACCAGAACTGAGTTGGATCAACATAGAAGCAAAATCCATGCGCATTCATTCACAATATGACTCTAAATTTCAGTTTTAAGTAGACCAAAACAAAAATTATTTTTAAACTGATCTAGAGCACGCGACTAACTTAAAAGGTCGCTGGGCGGGGCTATGTAAGCATGAATACTGTTATTGTGTATTGATGAATCTACGGTTGTGAAATTATTTTGAAATAAAGAATAAATTCAATTACAATGTTTCTTGTAATATCTATTGTTATTAAGCCTTAGGTAGTTAAACAAAATGAGCATATAATAAAAAGGTTACTGCATTTGTATGGGAAAATGGGAACGGGGGGGGGGGGGGCTGCAAAATACTGCACCCCGCAAGGTCGTGCTGTATTGTTCAGAAAAGCTCGTTCATATTTTCCCATACAAATGCAGGAACCTATAATTATCCAGCGTACGTTTGAGGGTCGGTTTCATTATCAGCCACTCAAAAGAAGATTTACAGAACTAAAATAAAGGACGTAATAACTGTACACTAGTAAAGAACTTTGTTGTATAGCTCACTAATGTTCACATCTTTACAAAAATAAAAATAAGAAACATTCTGTTTTTGTTCCCTATTTATTGATTCATTGACAAAACACAACATTTACATCATTTCTGTGTGCAATTTGTGATCTAACAAACGACAACAACCTGATGCATAAAACTCCCATCGAAGTTTGAATTATATTTATTATTTAAAATTCTTTTAATACGCTATTAATATTTTACACGGAGATTTCTTTTCTTCTGAAAAGTGTGCTTTCCATTTTAGCGTTTATATTTAGCGATTGCATATTCAAACGTGATGGGAGGATCAGTTTAGCAGGGATAATCATGACTGCTTTATACACCTTGCAAATCTGTACTTTTGGAATACGGTGAATTATTCTAGAGTACACCGTCACTCTATTGAAAGCAGGTAAAAGAATACATTATTGACCATATGGCGCCAAACAAAATCAGTAAGAACACATGCAATCGGATTATGTAATATAGTTGACACGTTTCATTAAAGGAAAAGACAAACAAGAAATACTACAATATTATCAAGGTAATCTGAAATATTGGCTGGAAGTAGACAAAATAACATTCCGTGTCCTCCATTGTTAACTACTGACTAATGTGTGTTCACAATTACCAGTGTACATTTAGTCATAATGTCGATAGAAGTGGATAGTTTACCACGGTCCGTAACGTCCTTTGTTCAGTGTACTTTGTGTTCACAATTGCCAGTGTACAGTTTTACCAGTGTACGCAGTGAACAGTTACTCACAATGTCCATCAAAATGGATAGTTTACCGCGGCCCTTAGAGTTCTATGTTCAGGGCATCTATTCCAGTGTGCTGCGTGCTCACAATTAGCAGTGTTCTCTGTGTTCACAATTAGCAGCTTTCTATGTGTTCACAATTACCAGCGTACCATGTGTTCACAATTACCAGTGTTATCTGTGTTCATAATTAGCAGCGTTCTCTGTGCTCACAATTGCCAGCGTTCTCTGTGCTAACAATTACCAGCGTTTTCTGTGTTCACAATTAAAAGTGTACAGAGTGAACAGTCACTCCTAATTTCCATGTAAGTGGGTAGTTTGCCGCGGTCTTTAGGTTACTGACTGTGGCAAATAATTTTAAAAAACTTTTAAAAAACCATTCTTAATAAACGGAGGGAAATACCTTTAATTAATTTGTATGGGTATTATTTTCACAATCCGGGACTGCTAAATATCTAACATGTTTCTCCCTCTAAAACAATCAGTTATACAGAACAAAGTTTGTTTGTTTTAGCGTTTCTTTTCTTCGGGGAGTACCTACATATACATGTATTTAATATCCTAAATTCCGTAACATTCAAAGTTAAATATTTATATCGCAAGTAAAAGAGAAGATTTCATTGCACATAAATTAGAAAAAGCGCTACCTGCTGTCATACTGACCATTGAAGAAATAAAACAGTTACTAGTATATTCAAGGTAAGTTTGCCATTGTTGTACTTACGTCAAAGGTTTATAGATGTTTTACAATCAGGTTGTAAAAAATAAACGCGTGTTCAAGCAAATTCCTTGAAAAATGCAAGCTGTACCGTTCTCTTACATGTCAAGATGAAGATCAGCTGGGGCATTTATTCATATGAGCACTGTTGCAATCAAGTGTAAATGTTGTAATGTCTTGTGACAGCTCAGAACAATAGCGGTTATATGGTGCCAACTAATGTTGGAATAGAATAACAAATGACGTATGTAGAAATTTTTATAATGCCATCCATTCCCCGACACAGGAGTCGTACTGAGTTAGGAGTTTCGTATAAAATGTCCCATTAGAAGTGATGGGATCATCATCAACATCCGAGAAAAACGCCTAAACATACCATGATTCAATGCTTACTTGGCATTAGCAGGAAATTAAATTAAACTTATTTACACGTCATTTACTACGTTGTTTAGATAGATAGATAGATAGATAGATAGATAGATAGATAGATAGATAGATAGATAGATAGATAGATAGATAGATAGATAGATAGATAGATAAATAGATGAGTGGAAGGATGGATGGATGGGTAAGTAGGATGATAGATAGATAGATAGATAGATAGATAGATAGATAGATAGATAGATAGATAGATAGATAGATAGATAGATAGATAGATAGATACATGATAAATCAATTTGAAAATAAAAACTAATTTGTTTAGCAACTTGTAATTCTTTAGTGAATGTCAGCGCATGATAGGCTATACATGGCGGTAAGTATAACTGGTGGAGGAAGAAACCGGGAAAACGCCGGTAAGAACCACTGACCTACAGGAACCTACTGGCAAGCTTTCTCACATTACAACATTGAACGAGTCCGAAACAGCAATCCAGGTGGACAGAGAATAAATGACATTGATCGGTAAATGCGAGTGATTTAGACCACTCCGTCATTAGAGAGAATCTCGGTGTACAAAAATGGTCGACTTTTTAGATATTTGTATACAGAGATTCTCAATATCATCTGAAATAATTTGGGAACATCTTAATCCAAAGGGAACAAAATTAATAGAGATGTTGGCAATAAATTTCATCATTATATTAATGTTTCTAAAAGTTATATAAATATATATTATGTACAAATTAAAGAATTATTTATTTTTGAAGAAAATTATTCTAACTCATCAATGTTAATGAAGCCTCATTTTATGAGTATAGCAAGTGAGTCCTTATGTCTGGACTTCACATTTGTCACCTAGGGCGTCATACGACACACCAGTCCAACCGCTGGCTCTCTTGTAAAATAAACTGCACAGCACACTGGTGCAAATGTAGCTAAACTCATCATCTATGCTTCAATGCTTCCTCATAAAATGCAACGTATTTAATTAGGTGAAACTTTTGTCATCTCTTCAAGGTCTGTCTCTACTGATTAAGGTAAAGGGATGTTATTGTGTCATGGCAATCCTTACGAACACCATTCATATTTTTCTATAATTATTGCTAGACATTTGCTACCATTGGAGAACGTTACTTGCATTCAACAGCAATCACAATAAGCCCAAACAGAAAATAAACTATTTATCGAATTGAACCTCGTGGCTTTTGCGTAGATTGACAGAATAAACAGAAACGATTCGGCTGATTCCAGAAAAGCAACTTGCACTAAAAACTATAATAATTTCATTCGAAGGCAGGTGGTTACAGAAAATGAACAATATTTTCATAAGTAAAATGTTGTGCAAATAATTTAATTTATGTAGTGACTGTTTAAACTCTAACGATTCAAACCCAAAACACCAACAACATTTGTACACCTAGGAAAAATGCTTTAGAGATCCAGGGGCAATTTATCGATGTGGTATTCATCGAGACATGTCTGGTCTCAGCAAAGTAAAATATGAGCATGCGATATTACAAGTTCAACGACGATTTGAAGTTCTAGCCCAAAATAAATACGTGTACGATGCATATTCATATCCTATTGTATTCCTGACAAAATAAAAGCAACAATCTCGCTTCGTTTAATGCTTTTTTCTTAAACATTAATCTGAAACTTTAATAAATCATATCGTCGTAGCTAGTTTTATGCGGCTCCATTATGTCGTTGTTATCAGATTAAATCCGAAAAAGATCTACATCATTTTCATATGTTCTATCAACAATTCGAGCAAACGTTTGCACTATTAAAACCGTGCCTTTATTTTAATGGCGCCATTTTTATCATTGTTATTGCATGTCAGCCGAATGTCCGAACTTTGTTCATCCTGCATCGTGTTCTGAACTTTGTATTTTGTAATAGACTCTGTTAGAGTTAAATCAAAATTAAAGTCTAAAATAATAAAAGCAACACCTTTGTTCAATACGAAATAATAAAAAAAGGCCGAAACAAAGAAAGGAATCGAAAATATTTACATACATACATACATACATACATACATACATACATACATACATACATACATGCATGCATGCATGCATACATACATACATAGACAGACAGACTGCTAACTAGCATGGATGTAAATATCTGCTTTGGTGTCTTCTTCTGATTCGAGCATATTAAAATATATATTTAAAAACTATATTACATAAAATCAAGCTATTTGTAAAATCAAGTCTGAAGTAATGTTCAGGCTATTTCTTTTGGAATCTTCAAATAATTATATTATATGAGTCATTGTTTTCATCATGTGAATCATTAATTTCATCTTACGAGTCATTGTTTTCATCATGTGAATCATTAATTTCATCATACGAGTCGTTGTTTTCATCATGTGAATCATTAATTTCATCATACGAGTCATTGTTTTCATCATGTGAATCATTAATTTCATCATACGAGTCATTGTTTTCATCATGTGAATCATTAATTTCATCTTACGAGTCATTGTTTTCATCATGTGAATCATTAATTTCATCTTACGAGTCATTGTTTTCACCATGTGAGATTTTGTTTTCATTATATAAGTCATTTATTTTCGTCGTAGCACTAATTGTTTTCATCATGAGTCATTCTTTTCATCATGACACATTGTTTACATTATATGAGTAATTGTTTACATTATATGAGTCATTGTTTACATTATATGAGTAATTGTTTACGTCATATGAATCATTACTTACATTATGAGTCATTTTTTACGTCATATGAATCATTGTTCACATTATATGAGTCATTGTTTGCATTATATGAGTCATTGTTTGCATCATATGAGTAATTGTTTTCTTCATACGAGTCCTTGTTTACATCATACGAGTCATTGTTGACATTATATGAGGATTGTTTTCATAATTTATCAACATTGTCTTTGTAACCTCTCGTGACTCTTTTTCTATGCAATAATTAAAGAAATGAAGAAATAAAAGAAAGATAAGTAAATAACAATCAGGTACTTTTCTTTACAAAAAAAAAGCATCATCTTGCCCAAGTTTCATTAAATAATTAATCTTCAAATGTGGCATAATTGTCTGTCAGTTACTAGTTAGACTACGTAATATCTATGACATGTATGCGTATCTGGTAGACTTCCTTTCGCCCAGTCGCCTGAACAAAGGGGTAGCTAATGCTGGATTGTGTCACGAGAAGGAAATGAAAAGAAAGTGAATATTTAATAAGCTATAGTCTAGGGAAATATATCGCTATCCATTTCAGTCTCGTACTTTGCGCAACAAGTATAATATATAATTTAAAGTCACGAGGAGTAGTGGGGGAGTGGGATGTGCAATGATCATCGTGTAGTCTGAGTCCCCGAATTGTTTCATTATACGTAATGCTTATATCAACCTGTTTCATCTCACAAATATAGGGCATATTTATCAAGAGATACAGAAGGAACCCATCTCTAGAAGTACCACACACTTTTAAATACTACTATATCACTTTTTGACCTTCTAACTGTTCTCAAAAAGCGAACATAAATCAAGATTTGTAAACATTAACTTTTCTTTGATGTATATAAAGTAAATGTGATAATTACATCCCATGATATGACAAAAAAATCTAATCGTAGGTAAAAGATAAAGTTAACAACATAAATTTTATAAGCAAAGGAATAAAAAGTGTGTAGCTCTAGCACCAAAAGCTTAGTTTTTTCATACTGTCTTTGAACGTAAGATCCATATAACACAATTCTAAAAGAAACAACATCCATTAGGGTTCTAACTTAAAAACAAAAACAACATATTACATTTAATGTGAACAAATCTGTATAAAACATGGAAGTTTAAATTGTTTCCGTTATATTCAGAAAGTCCCACTTCTCCCAAAATATATGTGTAGCGGTTGTGCCAAAGCTGTCTTACCACTACTTAAGCCACTGTTGATTAAAGACTTGTTTCTTGTAGTTCTGGGTATGGTGAATGAGACATACGGCCTTGTTTAATCTAGTTCTGGGTATGGTGATTGAGTCATACGGCCTTGTTTAATCTAGTTCTGGGTATGGTGAATGAGTCATACTGTCTTGTTTAACTAGTTCTGGGTATGGTGATTGAGTCATACGGCCTTGTTTAATCTAGTTCTGGGTATGGTGATTGAGTCATACGGCCTTGTTTAATCTAGTTCAGTGTATGGTGATTGAGTCATACGGCCTTGTTTAATCTAATTCTGGGTATGGTGAATGAGTCATACAGCCTTGTTTAATCTAGTTCTGGGTATGGTGATTGAGTCATACGACCTTGTTTCGTCTAGCTCTGCTTGTGATGAATGAGTCATATGGCTTTGTTTCATTTAGGTCTGGGTATGGTGAATGAGTTATACGGCCTTGTTTCATCTGGTGCTGAATACAGTGAATGAGTCATACATTCTTTATGAAGCTTTGTATTATCAGTAAGAGCTTTTATTCCGAGACGGATGTTTATTTTTAGCAAAATAAAGAAGTTAAACATTTAATGCCAATTTGATAGATAGATAGATAGATAGATAGATAGATAGATAGATAGATAGATAGATAGATAGAAGAGAAACTTCTTTTATTTTATTTTATTTTATTTTCAACAATTCGTCCTTATAGATGAAATAAGGAACTATTCCGTTATGTCATGTATTTCTTTGTTGAATTATGTATTACTTGTTTGGCAAAACATATTACAAATGTAAAGCTAATAGAGGTGTAAACTAAATTAATGCAATACTTCACGTCCGTCCGTCCGTCAGAAATTCACCCAATCAAAGGAAAGTATAATATGAAGTTATAGTAATGACCCCTGTGCGTTCGTCACAAATTTAACCAATGAAAGGAGAGTAACACAAGAAAATTTATTTACAGATAGCCATCGAAACGACTTTTCTTACACTAAAACACCTTTGATATGTCCCATGGTAATATAAACGTATCTGCAATGCAACACTCGGGAGAGGAGCCTTGTATATTCATTGGATATTGTGCATATCTATGCGCGGTATGATATAGGACACAGATACTATGAAATCCAGATAGAACGTAAACATGAATCCGATAAAATCAGTGTAGCAGGTATGCTCACGTTATATCGTATTTCTAACCCCTTAGACGTTCTACCATGGGAATAAATCGTGCTCCATTTAGCTTCTAAACCTTACGTCCATAAAGTTTCTAGAGGCGATCAAAAAATATTGTGCTGATGGCAGACAAATCCAGTAAAAAGGTAAAATTACACTTAAACTGGCATTAAATAATAGACTTTGTAGAGGGCACCACAGACAGGTATTAGCTCTTTAAATATCAATTTTTTCCAGAGGTCTATATGTCCGATTTTATTTTTTTATTTTTTTTTTTTGGCCACACCGTGCACTGCATGGCTCTGTTTATTCAAGTTATATTATCCGTTTAAGGGCGTGTTGTTTGGTCTGGGAAGGGCAAATTCTTGAACTCCTGTAAAGTGAAAAACAAATGTGACTGCCAGGAATCAGGCTTGACAGTGTGGAGGAAGTATAAAATGAAAAAGGTCCAGCTAGTTTTCTTGACAGACAAAATGATGTTTAATGCTTACCAAATAAAAGATTATGCATTTTCCCCCGTTGTCATCAAATTAGTGTCATAGCAAATTAATCGAGTGGGATGAAGTTACTTGTCTTTGGTTTTGACGGTATCACAATTCACATTCTCTGACGAACTAGATTAACACGAGGAACAGTAGTGACCATTTACAAGGCAATGTGCGCGAATTGTCAGACCACCATCTATGTGTGAAATATCTTTTAGAAAAAGAGAGATAGTGTGTGTGTGTGTGTGTGTGTGTGTGTGTGTGTGTGTGTGTGTGT
>JAECUM010040593.1:0-22582 GCA_016617855.1 Megalonaias nervosa
CCGATTAATCTTGAAAATCAAATAGTGAGTATAACAATGCAACTAACAGATCAATCTGGGTGACAAATAGATCTTAACAATGAAATTGTCACGTATTACTTACACCTTCGCGCAACAGCATAGCTGTCAACGACATAGTTGTTGAGGTCGTTGAAGTTGTTGTACGATCAATTTTATAAACCCATATTTTATAACAAGATGAGACGAAGAAAAATTTACAGAAGAAAAATCTTAGGTGGATGTTTGGAAAATATATTTACAACAATTCCTGCGAATATACCAGGAGTAGCACCAGTTGCACTTGAGGCAGGTAAATCTTTTGCGACTGCAGCCGACTCTGCAGTAGGACAAAAAAATCGCCGATAAAATTAAAGGCGACACCAAAGTTGTTGCACCTTCAGACGTGGAAATAAAGCAAGCAGTATCAGATGTTACACCAACAAATGAAACAGAACGAGCTATGATAGCTACCACAAATGTTTTTTTTATTATCACCGCGTGGTGAAGAAGTAATACGTAAACTTGTAAAGAAAACAAAGCCAATGACTCCTGCTGCTTTTTAGCTTCCGACGACCTTGTCGTTGCAATTTTGTGTGGCTATTATAAAATAATGTCAGCTAAAAATTATCCTGATCATGCCGAAGAGCATGATACTGACGATACTGTAACAGAATTCGAATACGTCGAGTATCTCGATGAATATTCAGATGAACCAAATAAGGCTGGAGTTAGAACGTTTAACACAAGAGATGAGGATGTGTTTTTATTGCCACATAAGGCGGTGTTATAAGTACGTGGTCAAGTGTTAACAACACTTGGCGGTAATATTGAAGCTGGTGCAGAAATTGCGCTTGTCAATAACGGTTGGAGTTTGTTTAGAAGTGCTAAATACCAGTTGGCCAATCAAACCGTGGAAGATATTTAGTTGCACTTGCCCGTAGCAAGTACAATACTTAAGATCGTCTCGTTTGACGATCATTACTCGAGATCAGTTGCCACTAACATGATGTGGTTTAAAGATACCTCATTCAGGACAGCTATTTCAAGCGAATTCCGTACTGGTGCTGGCGCTCCTGCTCCAGATAACAATTATTTAATCGGAGATGCAGCTTCTGCTGATACTGCGGAAATTGGAGCCGCAATAAGATTAGCGGCCACAAGATTACGGCGACAGGAATATAATGAGGGATATCTTACACTAAACGAGTTGATGCATAGACATTTGACAGCTAAAATTACGAACAGGTATGTTGATGATCTTCCACAGATCGTTGATAAATACAATAACACAAAACATCGAACTATCAAAATGTCACCAAACGACGCAATTAAAAATCCGATTCTTGCAAACGAAAACATGTACCGCAGACATAAATTTAAAGTCGGTGATAGAGTTCGAAATTTCATTAACAAAAAAAAAACATATTTGAAAAAGGATTTACTCCAAACTGGAGTGAAGAAGTATTTGTCGTTGATAAAGTACTTTTAACAATACCCGTAACATACGCGCTGAAAGATCTATCCGGGGGACCGATAACTGGTAGTTTTTACGAACAAGAGCTACAGAAAACTGAACAAGATGTTTTCGTTATCGAACGAGTAATAAAAAAGCGTGGCGATCAAAGCCTCGTTAAGTGGCGCGGGTACAGCGATCAGTTAAATAGTTGGATACCAACCAAAGAGATCAATGCTAGGAAATCATGTTTTTGTAAACTTCCTCGTACTTGCGTAATACTGATTTGCATTTCACAGGCTTACATAATGATATTAGATATCGTCGGCGATCATCAGAGATCGTCATCAGATTAAATATCTTGACAAATATAAAATCGAATTTTATAATTTTCTGTCGGTCTGGAATTTTGATGTTCAAGAATGGCTTTAACAGCCGCCAAAACGATTGATTTTCATCTACCGTAAAATTAAATGTCAAAACTTTTTTGTGATATGATATTTTACGTTATATCGACCAGTTGTCGGTCTTCCGTACTTTTTTTTTGTCCCACGACATCGTCGCGGAATCGTTGATGACGATGGCTTTGTCATCATCTTCAATAACGTCATCGTCGACATCAGCTTCGTTGACGTTTGTGTCATCTTCGTCGACGTTAGCATCTAATGTATAATAGATATACTTTAATCTTTCCAAGAGGCTCATTATGTAATTTTATATAGCTTTAAATAATATAACGATGGACAAGATAAGCTATATCGAGCATGTTAGGGTTTATAAGACCAACGCCCTCAAAGAAGCAGTAAAAAAATAGTGTTAGCGGGCGAAAAAAAATATCTCAGATAATTTGTTTTTTTGTTTTTTTTTGCGGTGGAAGCGACAAAATTTTATTGACCGATATTGAAAAAAGACAATTATATAACGATAAAAAAATTAGTGTAATGTATGATAGAGAAGATATGTTGTGGTGTCATACTTGTATTAGTCGAGATGAACTTACTAAAATACTACATTAAATTTAGTTATCATACAAAAAGGTTATTCTGTCAAAGGTCGACTATTGCTGTTCTTGTTATTCCATCTGCAACAAATTTTATTGCTCTAGAATTAATATTGAAGTATCTTGCAGCAGCCGACATTGAAAGAAATTTTAGTTCCTCTATTGTTTCAGTATTATACGAAACAATAGGTTTTGCCAGGCATCTAAAATTAATACAACCACCTCGTCCTCGTCTGTTATTTTCTTTTGGTGTGACAAGATCGAGATTTTCCAGACGATTGTCTGTTTTAACGCTGTTGATGTGATCTATCACTAAACTATCTTATATAGGTCCGTTAAATGTTTCGTAAACGAACCTATGCGATTAATAATTGACTTGATCGGTTAGTATTCCTCTAACACATACCATAAGATATCCAGTATTTTGCATGAAACCAACAACCTTCTTTGTTTTGTTTTTTTCGAATAATTCCTTTGTCATTTGCCTCATATAAATCAAACACCGGATGAGGTTGAAACTCATCTTGTAATGACAAGTTCTCAATATTATCATCAGCAACTGCGCCATTAATATGATATACTCGCTGCCCTTCTGGAATTTCATCACAAAACAATGTGTAAATAAAATCGTTCCCAAAAATTTCGACTCGCTCGGCATTATCGCCTTTTACGCTGATCTTATAACCAGATGGTGTTTCTTTACCAAACGGTTGACCGTATTTATCGTGTATTTCAGACCCCAACATATTTCCCGCGTACAAGTTGTACTTGTGGTGAACGTAATAATACTTTTGCTCGCTTGCGTTCGTCATCATTAAATTTTGTGTCATTATACTATAAACAATTTATATCTCTAATTGTTTGTTTGACTAGCCGTTCGACCAGTGAGCTACCTGTTTGAACAAAAAATTAGAGATATGTAGTACATTATATAATAATGCTGAAGTTACATGATATAGCGAAAAAGAGCCTTATAGGAGAACCTATAAAAATAGCTACCGCTTTTGCTGGATTTGATAACAGCTATCGATTTGATAAACAAATCGTTTTAGCAAACTTTACCGCAACAAATCTTTATCATTTGTTAGAACCAACTATAAAAAGTGAACTTGAAAAACAATAGGGTTTGAAAATTCTGGTGCAGTATCACGTTATATTTTCTAAATTACATGTGACAGAAGAGTCGACTGACGAGGAAATTACAGATCCTATTATTAACGCAAAATCAAAGGGTGTTTTGCTTGGAACTAATCTTTCGTCGCTAGTTGATGAAATAAATCAGGAAATTTGGAAAAAGATAGAAGAATTTACTCAATCAGGTTCTGGTTGGAAGTTTGAGATGATTACAGAAATTTTATTTCACACAATGAAATATAACGCATTACGCGGTAGCGGCGCTAATAGCGCTGGTATATTGACCTGCCACAAAAAAAAAAATCAAAAAAAAATGCTGTATAAACATAGAAAACTTTTATAACAAATGTTTCCAGCAGAAAAAATGCTGATCGCGTTGACAAATATTTTAGTCACGTTACAAAATTAAATTTTACTGGTATTAACTTCCCAGTTGTGGAAAATTAGATACCGAAGTTTGAAAAACAAAATAATATTTCAGTTAACGTATTTGGTCTTGACGAGCATGAAAACGTTTATCCAAGATATATTTCAGAATAAGCCTCGCAATCGACAATAAACTTATTGTTTTATAATAATCATTACGTATGGATCAAAAACCTCAGCGGGCTTGTTGGTAAACAGTATAACAAATATAAAAACAAGAAGTACTTCTATTATCGTTGTTTACACGGCTTTTCTGACAATGAAAATTTACAAAAGCATCTTCAGTACTGTAATAATGTACAACGAATAACAATGCCAGGAGAGGATAAGAAAATTCTTCGGTTTGCTAATCATGATCATAAACTAAAAATTGCTTTCGTTGTATACGCCGACTTCGAGTGTTTACTTCATCCTGTACTTTGCGCAGAAAATAATCCTAACCAATCGAGTACAAGAAAAATTCAAAACCATATTCCATGCGGAGTAGCGTATAAAATAGTTTGTTGCGTTGATCCTAGTTTATCAAAGCCAATTAAATTATATCGCGGTAATGATCCAGCTGTTTGGCTTCTCAAACAGTTGATTAGTGAAGTCGATGATATATTTAAACGTTTAAGAAGAATCGTTCCAATGATAAAACTGACATCTCAAGAAGAATCCGATCTCGAAAAAGCGGAATTTTGTCACATCTGCGAAAATCCTTTGACATGGAACCTGGTAATAAATAAGTACGTGATCATTGTCATTTGACCGGGCAATATCGTGGAGCGGCTCATGATAAGTGTAATCTAAAATTTCATACTCCAGATTTTATTCCAGTTGTTCTTCACAATTTCCGAGGATATGACAGTCACATTATCGTAGAAGCATTTGGTGATCCTGAAATAACGTCTCGTTTAAAACTGGATAACATAATCAAGTGTATCCCAAATAATTTTGAAAAGTATATGTCAGTTACTTTAGGTAAGTTGCGTTTCATCGACAGCCTACAGTTTATGGCAGCATCGTTAGATGAGCTGGTAAAAGATTGTAGCGAGTTTTATAACCTACAAGACTGTTTTAGTAATCAAGCAAACTTGTTAACAAAAAAGGTGTATTTCCATACGAGTACCTCGATGATTGGAGTAAATTTGATGAAACTTCTTTACCTAACAAAGATAAATTTTATTAACAACTTTAATGTGAAAATATAACCGATGGCGAGTACAAATATGCACAAGATAATTGGAAAGAATTTGATTGCAAAACATTTGGCTATTATCATGATTTATATTTGAAAACGGATGTGCTATTGCTTGCGGATGTGTTCGAAAGTTTTCGTCGAGTAAGCTATAACAATTATGGACTAGATCCCTGTTGGTATTACTCTGCTCCCGGGTTATCTTGGGATGCTTTGTTAAAGTTTAGTAAAATCGAAATACAATTACTAACAGATGTTGACATGTTTAACTTCATCAAAAAAGGTATCCGAGGCGGTATTAGCGTGATAACAAAAATGTATCCGGAAGCAAACAATGAGTACATGATAGATTATAATCCCGAACTTCCATCGAAGTATATTATTTACAAATACACAAATAATTTGTACGATTATGCAATGTAAGAACCAATGCCGTTTTGTGGATTTCGTTGGATTTCCCCTGATCAATTTCTGGTGGAAACAGAAAAATAGATACCAGACGATGTTTCGTATTTCGTTGAAGTTGACCTCGGTTGTCCTGCTTCGTTGCATGATTTACATAACGATTATCCATTTGTGGGGATTCAATGATAATCGATGATAGTTTGTTATCTCAGGAACAACAAGCATTGGCATCACCAAGACAAAAATTCTATGGTAAAAAAAACTAGTCCCAAATTTACTTGATAAGCGAAATTATGTTTTGCATTACAAAGTTTTAAAACAAGCAATAGATGCTGGTCTTGTGTTAAGGAAAGTTCATAGAGTGTTAAAGTTTAATCAGTCACCTTGGATGAGAGGTTATATTAGCCCAAATACATCGAGGAGAGCTGTAGCTAAAACCGATTTCGAGAAAAACTTCTTTAAGCTTATGAACAACTCCGTCTTTGGTAAGACAATGGAAAATATTAGAAAGATAGTAAACATCGAGCTAGTTAATGATATCAACCGCCGAGACAGACTTGTGTCAGATGATGATTTTGTCAGCATGAAAATTTTTAATGAGAACCTTGTCGCGATACAGCGACGAAAAACAAATCTGAAACTAAATAAACCGTTTTATGTTGGAGATGCTGTACTTGATTTGTCGAAGTGACTCATGTACGATTTTCATTATAATTTTGTTAAGAAGCAGTGGCCGTCAAGTAAACTATTGTTTACCGATACTGATTCGCTTGTTTATGAAATAGAGACTGAGGATGTATACCAAGATATTTTTGATAACCGACATCTGTTTGATCTTTCCAATTATGCTCGCGATAGTAAATTTCATGATGATACAAATAAAAAGGTTATTGGTAAGTTTAAGGATGAAATGAACTCCCTCATCATCAAATACTTTATTGGATTGCGGAGTAAAATGTATGCCGTGTTGCTGGACAATAATAAAATAACAAAAGATGCAAAAGGTTTACCTCGCAATTTTGTTAAAAAAAATCTATAAGTTTGATGATTACAAGTATGTACTTGACGGTGGCGTTAGTTTTATAAGAGCAATGGCTATTCGAACAAATCACCATAAACTTGAAACAGATGTTATTATCAAACGTGGATTAAGTAATTTCGATGACAAACGTTAGTGCGAAAACGGAATAGATACGTTTGCACTTGGATATCGTTTTGATGATAAATCTATACTTGATATTATCTTTTCTTCTGACGACAGTGATAAAGTCGCCGACGATAAATCTATACTTGATAACTAGGGTATGAAATTTTGTGTGAACAATAAAAATAAAACTAATGTTTGAAAATTTGACAGTGACACGTAGCAACAATAGCAAGGTCAAATATCTAACGATAAACGATAAACAGTTGACAGTTGAAATTAACAATAAAACATCAGGAATATATTTCAGTGGCCGTGACAGGCTAAAACTATTACTAATCAGATCTGGTAACAGCGAGTATTTTAATTATTTTGAAAAATTGAGCCAGAAATTGTCAGAAGGATTTAATCACTTTCATGATCCAATCAGTCAACAAAAATATACTAAACTTACCATTGATCTTGATCAATCAAAAGTATTTTCTATTGACAAAAAATATCCTCTTAATAAACTAGAAATGAAAGATTTATTTGAGTGTCGTCGTTGTGTGAGCGGTAGAATAAAGTTTAGTCTCTATTATCATGATGATGAAATATTTCTAATTTCAACAGTTAAAACACTAATAATCGGTGATGAGGTATGAAATTTTATCTAAACTTTAAAAATAATCTCAAAGTGCAAAACAGTTCGAAATAAAATTTTATCTAAACTTTATAAATAAAATCAACCCATGCTCCGTGTCGATGGAGATAGGGTCCTTGAGCCAAAATCCTCTTGTGGTGGAAAAAAAGTATAATTGTTGGGAGAGGGATGGATGGGAGTCTCTGGGATAGGGAAATCGTACTTAATGAGAGTCTCTGGCACATGGGGATATAGTCCTTGAGCCAGAATCCTTATTATCAGCTACTACCAGGCCTTCTGGCCATGCTGTATTGCCTGGAACTTGTACAAGGATATGGTTGATTAATACAGACACTATCTGTAATTGGTACAAATCAGTGTAGACATGTATTATTTTTTAAAGAGCCAGCCTCAAGTCCCAAATTAATTTCCTGACAATTCTTCTGAACATTTCTATGCATTTGATCTCACCAAACTACTTCATAGATAAGATAACCCCAGTATAAATATGCATGTTTCGAGAAATGTAATTTACAACGTACATCATTAGGGATCTGAGATCGTCATCTAATTAATGAATCAAGACTGAAAATTTACTTCAGATTACCTTTAAATGTTTTGTTTGGTTGATTGATGTTTTAAACGTATATGAACATACGAAAGATTAATATATGCCAGTGGAACTAGAGTAAAGTGCGTTGCCTAGACCAGGGACTTACTAGGATTAAAGTGCATTGCCCAGACCAGGGACACACTGGAGTAAAATACTTCGCCCAGCCCAGGATCACACTACGATAGCAGACACAGCCTGGTCAAGGCAGGATTCGAACTCACTCCCTTCTGAGTGCAGGTCTTGCACACTACCCACTGAACACAGCGGCTCCTCATTTAAAATGAATAAGGCTACCCATCTCTTTAAATTATATCGTGTGCGAAAATACATGAATGGGTGAAACATTAGTTGAATAAACTAGCTCCATACTAAAAAAGTCTGACTAGAAACAATTTAACTAGGGTTCTACAAAATCTGTTGACCAGAGTCTCTCAGAACCACGTATGTTTCATAGGACAATATAACACTCATGTATGAGAATTTCTGGAGTCTGCTGAGCCGATTCTCTTTGTGCTATTAAATTTTAAGGTCAATAGTTATTTTTAGTACAGTTTAAAACGGTTTTGAGTACCACTAATTTGTTACGTTTCTAATTACCTTCAAAATCAGTTTATAAGCCCGAGGTTAAATCATAGTGTAAAATCTTTTCATTTATGGATATGCGCAAGTGCGTGCGCGCGCGCGTGTGTGTGTGTGTGTGTGTGTGTGTTTACGACAATACAAGTATGATATTGCTCACGAATGTCACTAGAAGATATTTATTTGACGACAATTAGGATTAGAATTTAGTATGAATTTAACAAAACTAAAATAAAAAGGAGCATGCGAATTAACACCCATAAACTGGCATCGACCATTCACCAGAATAAGTTAAGAAGGAAAAGGTACATATCATAGACGTGTAGTATTGATATGGGAATGAACATGCTGCGATAATAGTAATGGTTGGATGCGTGGAAGCTAGACGATCTCAATGAATATATTGTTTTATGCTGCAGTAAATGCTTGCAATTACAGAAGAATGTGACCATTTATCATTTTCCCGATGTCAGTGATATGGAAAATAAATGTCGCCAAGCAAGTTATTTTAAAGAGAGGTCTCAAAAAAATGTATATGCATCGACAACACTCAGCCTCCCCCACCCACCCCTCTCTCTCTCTCTCTCTCTCTCTCTCTCTCCAAGTGACACCAGTATTAATCCACGACACGCTGAAGGCAAGCAATGTGTATGTGTTAATTACTGTCCCTGGAACTACGTGCCTATCGGTTTCACGGTTAAGGTACTCAGTCATGAAATTTACCTTTGGACGAGTGAGAATGATAAATGTTAAAGTTATAAAGGCAGTTTGTTTCATTTTTCATTTTACCAGTCGTTCAGCTTCTGCTTTCAAAACTGCTTGAGAACATTGTTATCTCCAGTTCGTAGGAGATATTACAATAACCTGTGTCGGTCCGTCTGTCCAAAACTGCTAGAGAACACTGTTATCTTCAGTTTATAGGAGACATTACAATACCCTGTGCCGGACCGTCTGTCCAAACCTGCTAGAGAACACTGTTCTCTCCAGCTCGTAGGAGATATTGTGATACCCAGTGTCGGTCCGTCTGTCCATAACTGCTAGAGAACACTGTTATCTCCAGCTCGTAGGAGATATTGTGATACCCAGTGTCAGTCCGTCTGTCCATAACTGCTTGAGAACACCGTTATCTCCAGCTCGTAGGAGATATTACGATACCCAGTGTCGGTCCGTCATGCCATCATTCTATCCAAAACTATCTTCTGCAAAACCGCTAAATGTAAAATATCCCTCAAACATGGCTTATAGAATACTCACGTGGTAACCATCTGCAACATATTTATCGTGTTTGGGTCCCTGAAAAGGGCCGAAATATCAAATAAACACAAAATTGCAACTTAAGACACACATTTTCAAATATCGGAGTTGCATGATGCAAGCCCAGTCGGAGCGACCTTACTTTTACACTAAATTTTCAAAGTAAAGAGTCTATTCACACAATTCATATGGTCACGACAATTATACACTAAAAGACGCAACGTCTTGTAGTTTCCTCATGTGTGAACATTACAATCTTTATGGATAGTTTACAAGTAGGGTAAGAAAGAATTCTATTGATTTCAAGGTCCAAAGGTCAGATCACTGATAGATAGCTTACACGTAAGGAAAGAAAGAATCCCTCTGACTTCAAGGTCCAAAGGTCAGATCACTGATAGATAGCTTTCACGTAAGGTAACTAAGAATCCCTCTGACTTCAAGGTCCAAAGGTCAGGTCACTAATAAATAGCTTACACGTAAGGAAAGAAAGAATCCTGTTGATTTCAAGGTCCAAAGGTCAGATCTCTGACTGAAAGAAAAGTGGATTCTGCACAAGAACAGTTCTCCACCTTTTGCCATTACTTAGTTTTGTGGACGACTTCCACTTCAAGTTAGGAGGAACTCTATAGAATTTGGCTTGGAAAGTCAAACATAAAAAAAATTGCAGCTACATCAGTTGATAAATGAAAAAAAAAGATTTCCATTGGTCAGAAAATAATCATGCGATCAAACCCAGCTGCGTTTATTTCTGTATAAACTGTACGGAGAACTACTTTATACTAACTTCTATAAATAGAATCACGTGCAAAGTAACTAATATAAACACTGAACTGAGAGGCATTAAAACTGCATGCTTTTTAAACGCATTAAAATCGTTGGGTTTATATTTTATATAGAAAATTGAATAAATTGATTTGACAGAATCAAATAACACATCTTTGCTGTTTTTCGGAATATAAATAGTTCTTTCTTTGGCAAGATTTGAAACACAAAAACTGGGAAACTCAAACTCTGCCAAGAACATAGGGGCTACAGCAGTTTCATTGCAGCTCGTCATAAATGAATTTAAAATCACAGGCAAATGGCTATAGGGATTGGGGGGTTGGGTTCAAAAACTAACATTGTAACAATCTGATTCACAGTCCTACAATGTAAGACGCCAACTTTGATAGTTACGATGTGGGTGGGTGGGTGGTAGATCCGCTACACCCAACATCGTAGCTGTCATTATCGATGTCTTGCACTGTTTGACTATTGAACCCCCATCACTATAACCATTCATCGATAGTCTTAATTTCATTTATAAATAGCCCCTGTATGTAGTCTAAATTGTTAATCAACACGAAAATAGATTTAAAGACTCGAAAACTGGTTACTCAACTGTCTGGGCAATAACGATTCGGCCAAGTCCGATGAACTCATGCTAGCATCAAATCCAAGAGTAATTCGTATGTCAAACAAAACACCACAACCTTTGCTTTTAATATTGAGCTTCTACTCATATCACATATGCCAATTTAGATAAAAGCCTAAGACCGTGCCGTGGAATGTTTAAAACCTTTGATTGCCTGCCATTGGTATAATTTTTTGTTTGATAGTGACATAGCTATTCCGTTGCAGATGGAAAATCTCCTGTCGTATAAATAGCTACGTAGCAGACGCATCAACAATTCATACGCTTAAAAAGGCTCTAAAACTGATAGGAAATATCTTTAAAAAAAAACAAACAAATAAACAAAATAACAGGAAAAAATTAATAACATTATAAAGAATTGTAATTATAAGAGTTTAACGTTGTTTTGTCTGAGTTTATCGTGATATAAACTGTAAGTTGCCCACTCACACAGCTTACATAACGCCCTTCGGGCGTTATTTGCTGTTGGATTCGGCACCTGACAGTTTATACCACGATAAACTTAGACAAAACAACATTGAACTTTAAAAGGTCACTCTGAAAGAAAATAAATGGTTTCTGCACAGTGCCTTGAGTTTTCCATCATCTATTGTTACAACGTGTTGTGGAAGGCTTGGATTTGGTGCAAGGGAAACCAATATTGAATTTTGGATTAAAAAGTTCAAAGTTCATGGTGTCTGTGACTGATTGAAAAAATTGTTCTGTGCAATAACATCTGTTGAACATGATACCCAGACTTTGTAGATGGCTTAGACTTGATTAATGCACGTGTATCATAATGTCGAAATTTTTATTCATGTAATACACATATACTATACACAGTCCAATGAATTGATACAACTGGAGTCCATATAATACACATATACTATACACAGTCCAATGAATTGATACAACTGGAGTCCATATAATACACATATACTATACACAGTCCAATGAATTGATACAACTGGAGTCCATATAATACACATATACTATACACAGTCCAATGAATTGATACAACTGGAGTCCATATAATACACATATACTATAGACAGTCCAATGAATTGATACAACTGGAGTCCATATAATGCACATATACTATACACAGTCCAATGAACTGATACAACTGGAGTCCATATAATGCACATATACTATACACAGTCCAATGAATTGATACAATTGGAGTCCATATAATGCACATATACTATGCACAATCCAATGAATTGATACAACTGGAGTCCATATAATGCACATATACTATACACAGTCTAATGAATTGATACAACTGGAGTCCATATAATACACATATACTATACACTGTCCAATGAATTGATACAACTGGAGTCCATATAATACACATATCCTATACATAGTCCATCTGAGTTGTATCCCAAATCAACTGAATCAAATTGACTGAAACAAATGGAGTCCAGTTTTATGCTGGTAATTTAGTGTCCATATCAAGTTTTATGTTCAAGTATCGATGTTGACGGCATTTCCAAAGGTTTGCTAGTATAATTTAAAGTGGGAATATTTATGAAATATGGAACTATGTCTAAGAGTGATTTTACTGTTTACCAATAAGTACCAAACTTGCCAATATCTTATTACACAGTGGCTCTTATTTCTTTTTCTCTTTATTGTGTTTTTTTATTGTATGTTTAAATTTATATATTTTAATGACAGTGTTTTTGTTTGAATGCTTGTACAGTTGAAATTGAAATAGTTGTTCAGTGATTGTGGAAAATTTTACATGTATGATCTTTGACATTATTATTACTTTTGCATTCTCACATGGAATGTGTAGCTTAAACTTCACCCAAGTATACCCGAGTAATATGATTTCTTAACATTGTTCATGGTGACATCTAAAGATGTGAAGATATGAATTACTTTAGGTTTTGGTCTGTCTTTTGTAATACGCATCAGAAAAAATGACCTGTTGCAGATTTCCTTGGGTTGGAATCAGTTTGACGGTGTTACAGATTTCTACAGTATATACCTTGGGTTGGAATCAGTTTGACCCTGTTGCAGATTTCTGAAGTATTTACCTTGGGTTGGAAGTTCAAACGTTGGTGGGCTAAGAGTGTGGTCTGATCCTTATGATAGTCATGGTCCATTTGGTACTCATGGTCAATTACATAGTCATGGTCCAGTTCGTAGTCATGGTCAGTTTGATCATCATGGTCAATTTCTTAGTCATGGTCCAGTTGGTACTCATGGTCAATTTGATAGTTATGGTCCATTTGGTAGTCATGGTCAAAGTGATCATCATGGTCAATTTCTTAGGGTCATTTTGATAGCCATAGTCCAGTTTGTACTCATGGTCCATTTGGTTGTCAATAGATTCATTTTTGCCATTTTACTTGGTAGAAAACAAGTGTTTCCTTATTTTATAATTGGCTTATTGCAGGGGATAAGAATAATTATTTAGTCAATAGATCGGATTTACTTTTCTTGACTGGACAGAAATTCAGAGATACTACAAGAACACGTGTGATATGTGCAGAATTCTGTCAACTGTCCTTTATGTGATATGAACTAAAACATAATAAAGCTAGTGGCATATTCCATATATTTAGTATCTTTGAAGTCATGTAATATTAATATTTCTGTCCTTTATTATTAATTTTAATCTCCTGTCCAAAATTCATTAACTACGCCGTAGGAAATTAATCAGAAATCTAATAAAGCACGTGCCCAGTAAAGAATTAACTTGTGCATTCAGCGAAATCGCAAGTGTGTACAACCTATCATTTGATTCCTGATTCAGACGTAATTCATAGCAAACCCTTCTGAAATTGAGAATCATAACTATTTTGAAATCTAACGGTAGGCCTGTGTCATCTAGTTGCATAGGTGAATTCAGTTGCACAATTAAAAAATATCTGGCAGGAGTTCTGTCCTTGTTTGCTCTTGAATTGTCATTGATATCTGTTGGAAATTTATTGTTTTGAGTATTTTATATCTCATAGAGTGAAATATTTCTTGTAGTTCTTTAATTTTTGGAATGCATATTAACAGATTTGATTGTGAAAGCTACTATTGAATTTAATTTTCTTGACGGAATAAATCATATTTGGAGACACGTTATTGTGATTTTTTAAAACATGTAATCAGTGTTCATCCATAGTCAACAATCTATATGTCAATATAGATGCCTAGCCCTGCTATACCCTGCAATGGGCCCCACTACTTTCTTGCATTACCTCCTTTATCCCACTACAGCTTTCTAGCCCTGCTATACCCTGCAATGGGTCCCACTACTTTCTTGCATTACCTCCTTTATCCTACTACAGCTTCCTAGCCCTGCTATACCCTGCAATGGGCCCCACTACTTTCTTGCATTACCTCCTTTATCCCACTACAGCTTTCTAGCCCTGCTATACCCTGCAATGGGCCCCACTACTTTCTTGCATTACCTTCTTTATCCCACTACAGCTTTCTAGCCCTGCTATACCCTGCAACGGGCCCCACTACTTTCTTGCATTACCTCCTTTATCCCACTACAGCTTTCTAGCCCTGCTATACCCTGCAGTATCAACCAACGTGTTAAGACGCGGAAGAAGTTCGGTACCAGTGATGTAACTAAACCGATTTTTAAATATGTGTTGATCTATGAGCAACCACGGGATATCTCGTAGATAATCTTGGTCTATTAAAAATATCCTCTCATTTGTCTGAACGTCGGTGCGCTGTGGTTGTGGCAGTGGTGCTGCTGCTGGGGGAGGGGGGCACTTCTTGCTATTCAAGCACTTGATGTATCGATGACTGATAAATATCCATGGTATAATCGGGGGTGGATATTACAAACACAGCATTTAACGATAGTTCGTGTACCGTTCTTGCAATTTTAGATTCCTTTCCTGTGATGGATTTAATTCGACGTTCAAAAAGTCGGGGGGTTGCATCCAATTTATTTTTATACGTAAATACTAGTGAATTATTGGCTGGTAATCCAACAAACGATTTTGATCTAATATTGGGCCAACTACTATACACTCGCAATTGTGCTAGTGCTATTTCAAGAGAGCGACCGTTCGGTGCTCGAATCGGTGTAGGAAAGCTAATAACAAATTTTGGGTGCGTTGACGCCATTGTAGTTATTGACGGTGCGGTATTTGCAGCTATTTGTTCTAGTAATACTCGAATTTCACGGTCTGCCATTTATTATTTTATTATACCCTTGATTGCAATTGGGGTCTTCCCAAGGCTAGTAGTGGTGGATGCTCGGGGTCCCCCTCCAATTGCCTCATAGTAAATTTTATAAATTTATAAACATGTTCAGAAATAGTTTTGTTTGAGCAAGATCCAATATTCTGTAGATATCAGAAGGCCAGGGCGTGTCTAAAAACAATTCCATCTCGCTATTCTCGCTCTTCACAAACATACGTACAAAAACACTTTCCATTTTACGTCTGCAAGCGACTAGCCTTAAAGCTACGACAAATTCAAAGGCAATACATACGAAATTCTCGTTAACGAAATATGAGTAATAACGTACGAATCTTGTAAGTAAAATCTTGGACGTACGTTGTTTTGTGAAATGGCGCTTTGATAACTATACCCCGCCCCCCCCCCCTCTCTCTCTCTCTCTCTCTCTCTGATATTAAAATAAGTAACACAAGAGCAAATACCAACAACGTTTTAAAAATTCAACAAAAACTTTTTCCCTAGAATACCAAGTGAAAATTTAAAAATAACATACAGTATTGTGAACTCAATTACACATAGTCCTAAAACATCTGTCACAATTTCAAATGTAGAGTTCCGAATGCATTCCAGTCGTGTTTCTAATAAACTCCAATACCGAACGTGCTGATGTGCTGACAGCCTCGAATGTGCTAGATTGTCAACATTCTTGCTGTATCAAAATGACATAATCCAAAATGTCTTTGAATGAGTTCACAATATTTCCAAGATAGCGATTTAGTCCAAAAATCAAAGAGCACATTATAATTCTAATGAATAATTTAAATAAAATAAATCCCCATCAAATTAAAAACTGAGTACAACAAAAACACTAATCCTATACTGATACTCTTATTTCAGTACCATTATTTATGCAATATACTACTACTACTACTACTACTACTGCTACTACTACTACCATTTTATTGATGCAGTTTCTGGTGCTCCTTGCTGTACTGCTGCCTCTCAATTCATTCATTATTCGTTCTTTCCTGTTATACTACCAAAATTAAGGAAAGGGAGAGAATCACAAGGATATGACACACAATTACATGTATAAATCAGTAAACTTGTGCACGTATAAACGAGAATACAGTTTTTGTATTTGATTGGTGAGATCTTTCCTGGTAAACCTGGTTTGGTTGCTTCGGTGTGCTCCTGGGAAAAAAACGTAGCTCTATTTACCCGGCATTTATAGCCAATGCTTGTCTTTACAGTGTCATTCAATCCCAGCCGACAACAACAACTGCTGTCAGTAGCATAAATCTAGAAATAATGGACCAATGCCTCTTTTTCGTTTAAAATTTGTTTTTACAAACATTAAAAATCAACATGGAAAATCAATAGACGAGTACTACTTTGTGATATGTTGAGAATCACTCAAACTGAAGATTAAGTAAATACAGCTTGGATTTTGAAGGTAGAAAAGTACCGTAAGGTTTCATTTGATAGCAAGAGTAAACGGTGAAAAATATTGTATAATAGTAGCATGAACAGCAATAATGGCTATGAGTCTCAACTAGGTGTTATTTCACAAACATATCAGTATGGACTCTGGTCTGAATAATTAGCAATAATTTAAATTTATCTACAGTACAAAATATTTATATTTATGAAATAAGTATCTTATTACCGACAATTATCCGGTTAAAGAGTGAAGTCACGTTAAACTGTAATTAATTTTGCAGCCAGTATACCTTTTTCCTTTGATGTTGACTTTTATATCTACTATTTACAAAGTATATACCAAGAAACAACAAATGAAATGGTGCTGAAATGTAACTTAAATAAATAACACACTTCAAGATATGAAAGAAAAGTAAACCTAAATAATTAATATAAAAATAATTTGTACATAATTAACTGATATTTGCATGTTTTTATTCAGACAAGGCTAGTGGTCTGCTACCATAAAACATGTTCTACTGTGGTCATAGATAAGACATTAACACACAGTAAAATATGTATGTATGTATGTATGTATGTATGTATGTATGTATCACATAGACCATATTAAAAGTAGTTTGATCATATTACATTTCTAGCTAACATAAAAGTGTTTTTATTAAAAAAAAAAGGTACATTATATTGACCTAGTCTACCTAGCAAATTATCTAGATATTGTAAACACCAACTAATCGAAAGAATTATTCAGGGAATTTCATGGTAAAGTTAAAAGGTGCATTTAAATCAAATAAAATATAATTCAGTTCACTGACTTATTTAGAACGCATCAAAGTAGCCTAGGTAAGGAAATTATTCAAATCATACATCGGCAAATTGATCAAATTATCCATAAACCTAAAACGATGTTCAGTTAAACTCTATTCATGAAATATTAAAAGTAGTTAAGTTCAACTGACCATATAGATGATATAGTTTTCAATGAAACGAGCCCATAAAATAAATTATTAAAACTTGAAAAAGTAGTTCAGGTAAGCAACCTAATTGAAAATAATATTCTACAGAGTGGAGAAAGTGTGTAGTCAAAATGGTGTGTAGACATGCAAAGTGAGTAGACATGCAATGTGTGTAGATATATTGTTATGTATATCTGATTTGCATTGTTTGTTAGTTAGATTTGTTTATTTTCGTTATTTCATTATATGCTATTGTAATTTAACATTGTATCTTGGACTTGACCTTGTCAAAAATCAAGTTTATTTCTACTTCACCTGAATTATAGTTTTTTTAATTTTATTCTGTAAACAACTAATACATAGGTAAAATATTATCTATGCGTTTAATATCAGGATCACTATCAAAAGAAGTTAATGTTTACTTGGGTCTGGTTCTAGTTTCTTAAAATTTCCCTACAATGTGTATGGTATACCTGACAGTGTCCAGGTCATAGATTATAATTTTAGTAACAAACGTTCTAATAATAACGAAAATTTTATTTTGTAGATATTAAAAACTTTCTAGAAGGTTATTTTCCGTTAGATAGTTGTAAGGGTGCAAATTTCTGTCGATCTATGACAAGCACATTAAGTTGGGCAGGTGAACGATTTATTAGATTTATGGGGACAGGCGTGTGTTTAAATCACCATAATGCACTGATTGGTAATGCCTCTGTCATAAGAGCAGTGATTCTTAATTAAGCCTTCGTTTATTTAACTGAAAAGGACAGGGTTAACTTCCGATCTGAATCGAATTTGAAATTTTCCAGGAATCAGTATTTGGTAATCTGAGTTTGTCAGGCGAACTACATTTTTGGGCGGAGAGATATTTAATTCGGATTGGTTACGCTGAATAAGGGGGCGTGATTCCACATAAAAACTCTCGGTTTTAATGTGCCATCGCAAAATTCTAAGTCAGTCAACACTTTTTTCTGCAAGAGAAAACAAACGTGAGAGACTCCGGGTCGACTTTAGAAGAAATTTACTCGGAAATATTTATCTAAGGGATCGGATATCTGGACGGACACAATTTTAGCGGTAGAAGCGAAGCTTGAAAACACAAGGTATTTTGCGCCAGTGTCACGTAAATCATTGATAACAATATGACGAATTGTTTGATTTATTTGCTTATATTTGTATGAATTTATTTGGTTAGATAAGTAGATCAATATTCTTGATATGAATACAACTGTGCGAGTTCATTTATATGAATCCGTACAATGATAGTCTTTATATAAGTTTGAGGAATCGTTTGAATGTATAGTCTCGATTGTTATAGGAAAATGTGTATCTAGAATTTCATGCCTTACTTTAGTTGATATGAGTTACGAGAATCCGTGCGGATTCTCCGACCTTAGATGATTTCACTTATGATAAAGACTTGAGTGCGTATTGACTGAAATTAACGTTGTTAAACCACGAAGTGAGATTTCATGTATGCTGGAGACTTGAATGTGTGTTTTCGCTATAAATACCGTAGTTGAGCCATGTAAGGAATTTCATTCATTCATTTGTGTAATTGAGACGAGACCGGAACTGATGTCTCGGGGAGATGTTAATGTGAGCCAGTGTTGAAATAGCCATTAGGAAGTATATTAAACTTAGGAAACTAGGTTTGTTTATGGTCTGCCGTGTTTAGTTAGACCAGATAGCCGTTGGTATCTGTTTGAATTCCGATAGAACTATACCTGACCTAACGAGAGGTGGAGTAGTGATCAATTCCCAGTAGGATACCTGACAGAATATTTACGTTGCTACTTTGTTTATTTTTATTTTTGGAAGGTGAGATAGCTCCACCGACGTATCCACGTTACGTATACACGAATCTACCTGTTGAAGTATCTACGTATCACGTACTTACATAACCACCTAACCACACTAAGTTCGAGGGCCGAAAAGAGGCGAGACACTAGAGAATTTGGAGAAGGGAAAAGTAGAAAGGACCCAGACGTACAGGCGCAGGGAAGTTAAGGAACAGCCACAGTGAATATGGTCTGAACCAGAAATAATCAGGTTATGAATCTGTACAAGGCATTGGCTTCGATCTTTCACTCGAGTTTATGATGAACTAATTCTATCACTTAAGACAGATCGGCTATTTATGTAAGCATTTTTGTGTTTGAAATTCGTTGAAAGATTTATTTCACAAAAGAAGTGTATCTTCCTAATGTAATGTATTATCACAATTGTTTGTGAATTTTGATTAAATATATTGTCTTTACATGTACGGTGGCTCGTGTCATTCTGTTTTATATATCTGCTCAGATCTCTATCTATTCCACCTGTAAGTTTCACACTTTATATTGATATTTACTCGATCCGGGCAATTACACCGTCGGTGATCACCCTGTAGATAACGATATCCAAAATCCACTACAACCCACCCCCAACAAAGCCGGGAGAGTTTTTGGCAGTAGTATTGTTTTATATAGAAAATGTTAATTGTGAGCTGCGGTCAAGTAGATTAGATAATGATTATTCATTTGTGCTTTAAGATCCACGCAGAATCAAATTATTATTGTGTACAGTACTTGATATGGAATTATTCAAATTATTCTTTTCTGAGAATACAAAAGTGCTCTGATAACATTCTTGGAATCTGAGACTTGAATTTATACTGAAATTTCAAATAAGGATAAATACATGCATAGATCATGAAAACAAAATTTAGAAAAACAAAAGAACATGAAAAATTACTCAGACATTTTACTTAATCATTTCCTTGTTCTGGACGTTCTTCAAATTGTGACCTAAACTGGTAGTATGCTTTTAAAACATGGATGTCTGCACAAACTTTACTGAAGCCTGGATGGTGTGTTGTACATTGTATCCCCTGGTATTCATTGCGGACACTTGTGACATCCTCTATGTCACAATAACATAAACATTCTCTTGATGTGGGCATCACCAAACAATGTCCACACTTACACCTAAACTAGTTTTATTCTTTAATGTATGGTGCTTTGCTTGTCAAATTTAATCTCATACTGATGAACACATCAATAGCACAGTACAATGACACAAACTGACTAAAGTCAGGAACAGGTAAAACATTTAGTACAGCACTGTAAAATTAAACTAGATATGAAAAAAAATAAAAGTTGCAAGTAGATGCTTACCACCGAAAAAGGGTTTATTTCATAGTTTATAAAAATCAACCATTAACATACATATGAGAATTTGAAATTTTAACTTATAATATAGTGTACAGAATATGAATTCAATTTTAATGTCATGAGGGTAATATCCTGCCTATTTCAACAGTTGTGAAAAAGATAACCTCCTCTCCTAGGAATCTGAAGTACTTCTAAATTGTATCAATTTGTTCACAGGTTTCGAAGCTTACAACTGTGATCCGATATACCTTTTACTTATCAACGTATAAATACGTCTCTACCCATGACATGCAATACATTATACAACCTTTATTACAGGTGAGAAAAAAATCCATTTGTAAACGAACATGAGACTGTTGAACAGTACTGTAAATATAGTCGGATACATATATCTATCCTAACGTAAGCCGTAGGCATATTCAGAAAATAGTTACCATGAACTGTCCGTCAGTCTATTTTGTCTTTCTTCTTCATCTTCATCTGCAATTTCAGATTTGTCGGTATTGGATATATAGGGTTCAAACTCGTACGGATTAATTTGGGTGCTGGCAGCCGCTTCTACACCATTCTCAGAATCTTCCGAACTTATTACCTCCACATCTTCGAATGGCGAAGACCCGCAGGACACTGACAAGTCACTTCCTTCAGAATCGCAGCTTCGTGTTGAATTTCTGAAGACTTTTCCATAATATGAGGATACCATCTCGGCCTTTGTTTACAACAAGTGTTTAATGTGTGACGTCACGCTTTGTTTTCACTAAATACCGGAAGTGGTCGGCGGATGCATTCAGTTATTTTTGTAGACAGGTGCGAACGCGATATTCTATAGGCTCCCATGCAGTTATTATTGAAAATTTTTCAATTGGATTCTTTTTGTTTGTATTTTGAATAAATATTCTCATTCACTAAGAAATGAACTACACTGTTATGGCACTTTAAGTATTGAAGTCAGTGCAAAACAGAATATAAAGGCATGAAAATAATTAATCATGATTAAATTAGGAAAACATAAAAGTATATACTGTAAATATTGAGAAACTATATAACCAAATAAAATAATTCAATTAAAACACTTATTTTAAATGGTTGAGTTACCTCCCTTCCTCTTTTGAGTTGTATTACTATGAAATCCATTTGAATTGTGTGTATAGAAGAGCTTAATAAGTCATTCAAGCAACAGAGCTAATGAGGAAATCACTTTTGTTAGAGTAAATGAGATTTGGGAAGATGGAAACAATGACAGTTTAATAAGGTCCAATTGACAGTGTGTTTCGTTGTCGTACATTTTAGGACTGATTAATTATCATTGGTAAAACAGAAGGTACGGGTTTCTGTGTGTGTGTGTGTGTGTGTGTGTGTGTGTGTGTGATTTCAACTGTTCAGTACCAATATGTTATTAGCCGTATGCATGTTAATTCAGCACGGGTCATATATTTTCAAAAAGATATCATTCTAAGAAAACTCCAACCATTAGGCCTTATATTTTCTGAAACAAAAGACTCATTTAAGTCTTCCAGTTAGTTTACAATGCTGCAGCGTCAGATAATTCGAGTTTACTTCATCTAAAGCAGCAGAGAGGGTGAACCCTACAACTTTGTAGAGACCTTATTTTTGAAAATTAAGGGTTCCCTGAAGAAAAAAAAAACATTTTTGTCTTAATAATGAAAACTTCT
>JAECUM010040594.1:0-25264 GCA_016617855.1 Megalonaias nervosa
AATAATGTCGTGTTGCTGGACTCATAGCAGTAACTGCTGCACTTGACTGTTGTTTATTCTCTTGTTTTGCCTTCATAATAGGTCCTATATCTTCATCCTCTTCTTGTATCTGTTGGAGTTTCATCATGCTGTAGTTTCCAGCCCAAGGTGCCCAACTGTCTGACTTATTCTCCTTTCTGCATTGAACTTCTTTCTCCTCTTCAGGGACTAAATTTGTCTTTAAATCCTTTCTGTATTGAGCTCTGGTTTTCACAGTTCTTAAATTCTCACTCTTTTGTTCAGTCCTGACAATGGGACCCTCTGCCTGATTGGAACCAATCACATGTTCTTTATCAGTAAAGGTCAGGCTGTCAGCTACCTGATCGTCATCTGTACTTTCTTCTAAATTAACTTTCTGAGGACCCTCTCCCTGCTTAGGACCCAATCTGTTTGTTGCTAAGAAAAATCCCATCATGTCGTCTTCTCTTTTCCTACATTTCCTGCATGGTCCACAGCGCAAAGGCTCTATCATATCAGCATCATCACAGTTGCAATCCCGTGGATTAGGACACCTGCTGAGAGCATCTGCATTGCCATGCTTGGTGCCACGACGATATTCCACTGTAAAGTCATACGCTGATAGGATTTCAATCCATCTAGCTATCCGTCCCTTTGGTTCTTTCAGTTTGAACAGTCAGACCAAAGCTTGATGGTCTGTCCTGATTCTGAAGGCTCTGCCCAAAAGGTATTGTCTAAAATACTCAACAAAATAACGCACTGCTAATAGTTCCTTGTCGGTTGCACAGTAGTTTTTCTCTGCTCGGTTTAAAGATCGACTGGCGAAGGCTATCACTCGTTCCTTCCCATTTTGATATTGACTGAGAACAGCACCTAACCCCACATCACTGGCATCGGTGTCAAGAATAACCTCAAAAGTAGATAAAGGATAAGCCATGATATCTGGACTTGTAAGTGCTTTCTTTAGATGTTCAAATGCTTCCTCACATAATGAGGTCCACTGAAAAGACTTCCCCTTGCGTGTCAGTTCCTCCAAAGGGCGTACAATATTGGAAAACGTTTTCACAAAACGGCGATAACTTCCCATCCCTAATATTTGTCGTACCTCCGTTACATTTGTTGGTGTAGGCCACTCCAATATTTTCATGATGTTCCTATGGCAAGATTTAACTCCTTCCTTGCTAACAATATGACCCAAAAATTCCACCTCATTTTGTAGTAAACGACATTTATCTGGCTTCAATTTTAATCCAGCATTTTGTATTCTTTGCAAAACTTCTTCAAGTCGTGACATGTGTTCCTCAAAGTTTTTCCCTAAAACAATGATGTCATCAATGTAGATGAGACAGGTTTGCCATTGAAGTCCTTGAAGTACTAACTCAACTAGGCGTTGAAAGGTACCTGGGGCTCCAGTAAGTCCCATGGGCATGGTCTTGTATTCGAAGAGTCCATATTTGGTGACGAAGGCTGTCTTTGGAATGTCTTCACCCCTCATTGGAATTTGGTGATACCCTGAGGTAAGATCCAGTGTCGAGAAAGACTCTGCTCCAGCGACTGCATCCAAGCAATCTTGCGCACGGAGTAAAGGAAAAGCATCCTTAACAGTCAGAGCATTCAATCGTCTGTAATCAACGCAAGGTCTAACCTGGCCATTCTTCTTTCTAACCAGCACAATGGGTGATGCCCAAGGTGAAGTAGATTTCTGTATTACTCCTTTATCCTCCAGTTCTTGTATTGCTTTCTTTTCTTCTGCAGCGAAGGCCAGTGGCACTCGTCTTGGGGGTTGTTTGACTGGTTTTGCATCTTTAGTGTCAATGCTGCGCTCAGTTAGTGTTTTCAATCCTAAATCATTGTCATCTCTGGAAAATGTATTTGCAAACTTATTAAGTAAATCTCCTATCACTTTTGATTCTTATTGGCCTTTTGTTGCAACAGTACTCTGATACAAATCTTGTAAGTGTTCTGGTACATTGCAGCTATCATTCCCGACAGAGATATCTCTCTTTACATCCACTCTTTCAAAGTTACTCTCCATCCCACTAAGACACTGTCTTTCTGACTTCTGATTTTTAATTCTACGAAGTTGGCTAAAATTTCCAGTTTCTTCAGTATCTTCAGTGTCAAAGAGTGTCATTTGAATGCCGTCATGTCTATATGCTTGTCCGATGCATGTGTCCTGTTTGATAGATACAGCTGTTGGATATGGATTGAGTACTCTGACATTCTGAGTGACTTTATCTTTTGTGTCCACCAGGGCAGGAGCCACAATCAGGGGATATTTATCTGTAAAATTTTCACTTGGTTCAATCAGAAACTCTTTTTGTTTTGCAATTCCATCTTCTTCCCTCCTATCCACAAAAACATCTATTACTGCTTCACTATTTCTTGGTATGATGAAATCGTCTGCTGCTCTTACATTTCTCACTGTATCATCATTAAGTCCAATCTGTATGCATGGTATTGATACACCATGAAGTCTGATTACCCCTTTGCTTAGCAAAATGTCGGCAGGTCCATCGTTCTCATTTTGCAGTATGTCTATTCCAAGAAGTCCTTCATCTTCAATTTCTGAAACTATTATCTCCCTGTCCAGTTTCAGTGGTCCCAATTCTAGATGAAATGTGTCTTTTCCAAACTCTTTTAACAGTGTCCCACCTGCTCCAGCTAAAGTTACAGACTTCTTTAATGGTGGACGTGTTTCCTCAGGTATTTGATTATAAACTCTGACAGCAATAATGGTCTTTGTTGCACCAGTATCTGCAGTGAACATCAATTTCACCACTTCCATTGAACCCTTAATGTAAATTCCATCATACTTTGGGATGCGTCGCCTGATTAATTCTGGACTTATTTGAACATCATCTTCTGTATGTGGGCCCTTGTCAAATGGGGCTGCACTTAGGCCCTCGGAGCCAGCCCTATCTCGTTTAAAGCGTCAGAGTTGCAGTCTGTAGGATTGGTAACTGATTTCCCTTGAAGAGTGGGATCTCCATTTTGCAGATTTGACCTCGGTCCATCTGTATAGAGTTTCGTGTACTTAAATGGGCAGTCTCTTGCAAAATGTCCAAGCTCCTCACAACTAAAACAGTTTAGATTGTGACCATTCCCCTCATTTCTCTTCTGGTAAGGTTGAATTTGTGGCCTGCATCCCTTGCGTAGCAATGTGGACATATTGTTTTGCTGTATTCTCTTCAGCCCATCTTCAATTTTCTTTATTTTATCAACTATCTGTTGCAGAATTTCTTTGTCTTGGGATTTATTCTCACTAGATTTCTCACTTTCTGTCTTGTCCTGTTTTCTTGTCTTCAGAGTAATAGGACCACCCTTAACTGTATTCTGTGTTTTCTTCACGCCATCATTCTTTACTGGTACCCGGTATACATGCTCACCTGTTTCGTACTCATCTTTCTCAATTAATTCATAATCATCGTCAAAATCTGACTCAACTCCCTGTTGTGTAATCCTTCTTGTCATCTTTTTAAATGTTCTATCTTGCAGAGATTCATGGACATTGGGACGTGTCTTGGTTTGCATAAAATTCACTACATGGTACACTGCTTTATCAATGTCATTTGGTTCCTTGACATATTCTACCTGGAAACGTGCCCTGGCATCATACAGACCATCTAAAAATCTTCTAAGCAAATCTTCTCTTCTGGTTCTTGTGTCTCTGTTAGGATGTGCCTTGTCATACAGCCGCTTTAACTCTGCAGCATACTCTTCTGCAAGCTCTCCTGGTTTTTGCTTTCTTCTGCTGAATTGCCCAGCATAAGTCTTTGTCGTCTCTACAATACGATAGCGATTGTTCAGTTCGTTCACTAGTGCTCTGAAATTTCCTAAGGTCTCTCTAGGAAGCTGACTGAATACAAAGTCCCCAGCTTGTCCATGCAGGCGTGGTAGTAACTCGTCCAGTTTCTGCTCCTCATTCCAATGTTGCCTATCAGCTATTGCTGTAAACCTGTTGATCCATACGTTCCATGATTCTTTCCCTGTAAATGCAGGCAGTCGCACACCATGACTCCTTGCAGTTCTGAAACTTGTGGCCTGTCCCATATTCAGACTAGATCTGGAAATGCCCGAACTATACCCTTCAACTTCAACATCACTCCCATCTGATGAACTCATACTATCATCAGCTTTTCCTTCACTATCCCGTGACATTCGTGTCCTTGTCGAATGCACTTCTCTATTTCTTCTTCGTGTCTCAATAACCGAATCTCGAGACTTCCCCAGCTGAAGTATTTCCACAAGATGGTGACTGGGCCCTAGCCACCAACCCTTGTAATACATTCTCTATACTCCGCATTGTCCCAGATACCTCCTTCATAAACCCTTGCATTGCAGTACTTACTGCAGATACAACTCTTCCAGTCAGATCTATAGAATTTTCCTTGGCCATTTCAGCATTTTCTCCAATAAACATCATCTTGGTCAACACCCGTAGATTCCTCTGCCACTCTCTGGTGGCTGGCAACACCTGGACAGATGCATTTAATCTTCTTGACCTTCTCTCAGTAGCTTCACATGACCGACTTTGCCCTGCATTATAATCAATATCAGTTGCCGTATTCTCATTTAAATCTTCTTCATTTCTCATATGTGTCCTTTTGTCTTTTTCATAGGTGACATCCCCACCAAATTCACTGTGATCTTCAACTGCTGATTCCACTGGAAAGCTGCATCCAGCATCAGTTTCTATTTCAAATGAAGTCCCTTTGTCCTGGACCTGGTCCCGTTCGACAGTCATTTGACTCATCCCCTGAGCTTTTTGATTTCTCCGTTTACCCATGACAGATACCACAGCTCAAATTAAGGTGCAGTATACCCAGACTCACTTGTTTGGAGTTCTGTATCAGCAAGATATCTCCAATGGAATTTCCTCCTGAGGAACTTGCAACTTCTCTTGGACCTGGGTTTGAATCTCAGGATCTGTCTTTCAAAATGGCAGATCCCACCGCTGCCACCAGACTTTGTAACGGCCAAGCTAGGTCCTGAGAATACTACACTGGAGTACGGCACCAGGGATGAGTATGCTTCTAAACAGCTGACTAAGGAGGGGAGAATGGAGTGAACTCGAACTCTTGATTTCTTTTCAACCATAAGATAATATGATGATCCATTTATTAAGAAACATTGAATAAAGTCAGTTCTTAACCATGACAGTCTTGTTGTTTTGTGCACTAAGCCAAAATACTATCATTGTCTTGCGGTACAGTGTATGATAATTTCACAGGGTACACATTAGCACTATACTATTAGTTCATTATATTATTACTTCTTTTGATGAATGAAAATTATATAAGAGTTACCATATTTGGATTTAGTTGCAGTGCAATTTACTACAGAAGAGAAAATAGGACTTGACTGTAATATATGAAATGTAAAATCTGCAAGGAAAACACTTGCTTGACTTCACACTTCAACTATAGCATATTACTTATTTGAAGTGAATTAATATAGATGAAAGTAAATTGGCTGTCAAGTCGGTGAGGAAAACACTCACAATGACTTAGACAACTAGTAAATTATAAAATAGAAATTTAAATAAATTATGTTTTCATAGATTGCTAGATTAATCAAGTATTGTTGAATTGAATTTAGAATGTCAAGTCGGTGAGGAAAACACTCACAATGACTTAGACATTCTATTTCCCTAAGAACATTGTTGGACCTATAATTTAAGAAAAGGAATTATATCTTTGTAATGTAGAGAAACTTCTCTATATGTCTTTAGCTTCATAAAACTAATCAAATAAATAAAAATAAATAAATAAATAAAAGTATTGGTCTGTGAGGACAACACTCACTTGACCATATAACTGAGGTTCAAATAACAAATGATACAACAACATCTAGTTTGCTTATAAAAAAATAAATTAGAAATGACTAGAATGCATATAATTTGGAAGAGAGAAAGGAATTAAATAAAATAAATAAATTCCTTAAATAAATATTGCTTTGTGCTTAAATAAACTTTAACAAAAATTACTGTCCAAAATATTGCCTAAAGTTACATAACTCTATAATAAACTAAACAAAACAAAATAAAAAAAAATAAAAAAATAAAACTCACAATAACCGTGATGTACCTAGTAGGATTGCTGCTAGCTGACTCAACCCACAAGCAGCCCACAAAGCCTTATATACTCCTAACAAAACCCACAGCGCCCACAAAACCCACAACGCCCACAAAACCCACAGCACCCACAAAACCCACAACGCCCACAAAACCCACAGTTCTAAAACCCACAACGCCCACAAAACCCACAGTTCTAAAACCCACAATTTTTGTGGGTTTATTCAAATAAGCATGAATTAGTATTGCATGTGTATATTTAGTCAATCTTCACAATGATCATTCATAGAAATTACCAATTTGATATTTTACACATTGTTACATTGCGATTGTATTACCCCAAGAAAAGAATTTAAAAAAAAAAAAATATATCAGTTTTGTAATTCGCGGCACATACCGTGTTAAGCTGTTGCTGATAGCAATGGTTCGGAAACTGTTATGCACTGTTACAATATTACCGAGGTAGACCGCATGACAGGGCAGTCAACATGTGTATGCACCATAGAAATAAGGAAGAGAAAAGAAAAACCAAACTTAAATGCGATGATGTATACAAATGAAACATCAGGGGTTATAAACACATTGAGTATGTACCATACAGTCTTAAACGGTTATCTAGAAATAGTCATTAATCAAATTATCAAGGATGCCAGCCGTCGGCATTGATACTCCCTATTTCCGCTAACTCAAAACATATAGACTATACAGCTAACAGTTAGTCGATGAAGTAGACAAAACAGAGGATCCTAGAAAATATTAATGTCAACTCATTTGAACAATTCACTGGTAATGCGCTAAAAAAAAATCGAGACTGAATTGGTGGCTTGTATGGGGTTTACCGTATACAAACATGCAAACCTCACTCCCTAAATGCAGGTTATTACAATACATTTATTTATATATGCACATTTTATTGAACATAAGAAATACTATTTTAACGCAAATGATTTATCAAAATGATGCTGAATTCAGTCATTTTCTTTAGGAAATAAAATACAAATTTAAATTTAAATTTCATTTTAAAATATTTTATAACTGCCATTGTTATGTTGCAAAGAGCCGTTTGTATATTTGCTTGTATCTTTATTGAAAACTCTGCACGTCGGCTTTGGCTGCGTCTGTACATTTTTATATCCATCCAAGACATAATCATTTGGCGAGTCAAGTGATTGCCATACAAACATATACATTGATGGTTTCTATTGTAAGGAAAACGTAAAGCTGTCATAATCATTTATGTTAATGAAATCTCTAGAGTACTGTTTTACGTTTGTTTTCCTTGCTTTTGTTTTCTTTTTCTTTTTTATTTATTTATGGGTTTGTCCTCTTTGTCATTTGTCTGTCTCCATCGATAGATCGACTCGGTAGAATCACCAGGCATGTCCTAACGGATTTCAAGCCATTTGAGAAGATTGATGAATCTCAACGAATTATGCCCAACTGTTTACTTTTTTATGGTCACATAAATGATCTAGATCTGCAAGCACTGAAGGGGAGTTCAAAATCATTTTGTAATTTTTTTCAATTCACTCCGTCATAGTTTCGTAATTGCATAAGCCAAATCTGTTTTAGTTAATGTACCAAACACAACCACGATAAACAATTATCCAATTAGGTATTGCTCTCAAACAACAGTTAATGTAGCATATATATGCAAATATACATGCCTACAAACACACATATATACATCCATACTTATTAATTCACTAATTAGCACAACAAAGTCATTATTTACTTTAAATATGCATTTCTAATTAAAGATATCCCTAAGTCTTTTATTATAGTTACTCCGTGACGGTATCCAGTTACTTCATGCTATTCGATTATTCCAATGTAATTCTGTTTTCTAGAATAAGCCATAATCAACTGCAGGGGAAGTTGGACGAACAAGAGCAGGAACTTACTAAGTTGCGGAGTGATTGCAGTAAATTACGTACAAGGTAAATTATTACTTTCTAACAAGATCTCATGGTCACAAATGACAGCAGTTCCATAATGATCATTAAGCCAAACATATTCCATTGAAATGTACCTCTTGGGTGAGCGTTTCCGGTGTTACGTTTCGTCAAGAACATTTTTAAAGTTCGTGCCAAACTAATTATTTTATGTCTGTATGCATACATGTATGTGTGTATGTATGTATGTATGTATGTATGTATGTATGTATGTATGTATGTATGTATGTATGTATGTATGTATGCATGCATGTATGCGTGTATGTATGTATGTATGTATGTATGTATGTATCTATGTATGTATCTATGTATGTATCTATGTATGTATGTATCTATCTATGTATGTAAGCACGCACTAAAGTAACGGATACCAACCAACGGGAGTATATCAACGGGAGTATGCGCAGTACCAATGTTGATAACAAAGCATAGTCTACATTAAAATAAGGAAATAAGCAATCATTCCTTGATCCATCACTTATATTATTACTACTAGTGCTACTACTACTGAGAATTTTTTAACATCTGGAGCCGTGTTTCTGGCTGCTATGTTTGATATTGCTACATTAATTAGGCCAATCAGATGTTATTGCATATGTTGTAGTTCTTAAGAAAACCTGGAATAATTTACACCGAAAGTTCATGGATATATGTTGACTATTGAAAAATGTTATTTGCAGTCAATAAAATATTACTGAAGACTGCACGGGAATAAGATGTTTATTGAATATCGCCTATTTGCCTTTACACAGGATGACTCGCCTATTTGCCTTTACACAGGATGACTCGCCTATTTGCCTTTACACAGGATGACAGAGCAAATAGCTGTGAATCGTGAAATGCAGAAAATGATGCTTGTAATAAACATTTCATTCGTTTCTATTTCACCTACCTACAGAGAAACACATAACCTATGCTCACTTTTCATATGCTGGTTGCAAGTGTGTATTTAACATAAGTGAGTTAAAATTGCTGTATTAATACAATAAAGTACATTAGCAAAGTAGACAAAAATAAGGACATGTGATCGGTCTACTCCTGAATACACTGCTGCAAAGCTTTCTTATCCGATTTTAAAATTGATCAGAACCTTCGTGTTTATATTTCTTTTTATAATTTTAGTGTACATTAAGAGATAAGAGATCACATTAATTTCTTAAACATTTTATACAGAAACGAAGATCTATCGAGACAAGTGATGGAAAGTGAGCAACATGTATACAGTTTGAAGAAAAATTGCAGTCAATTACGAACAAGGTAATTTAGGTGGTTTGTCAGAGTTTATTGCTACTATTATTGCTACTACTCCAACATTTTCTACTACCATCGCACTATTATTAACCCTACAACGACAGCAACGACTACTACTGTTACTGCCACTACAGACAATTTAACATGCTGTTCTTTTACAAACTATTGTTATTACATCTAATGTGTTCACGTCTTCCCTTTATCTCCATGAGGACTGCTTGCCGTAATTTTCTCTGTCTCTTCCATTTCCTCCAAATATACTTATATTAATATAATTACTATCTTTACAGCTTTTACTAGAATAATATCTAGAACATCAACGACAAAAGCAAAAACAGCAACGACAAAATAACAGCACCACCGGCTACTGCTACTACCAATATGACAAGTAATATTCCTATTACTATTAATATATTGCCAACATTGATACTCCTTTTGTAAACTATGATAATGCTAAATTAGATCCACTGCTACTATTACCATCACAACTAATACTAATAATGCAACTATGATCCCTTACAAGACTACGGCTTCCATCACTATTCAATCTGATGCTTTTACCACTATTACTTCGACCGCTGCTGCTAGTATTGGTATTACCTCTATCACGTCCTAACGACAAAGACCCACACGTTCATTACAACTACCACCAATATTTTCTACAGTGCCATCTGAGGCTACTGTCCCTGTACCTACTGTAAGGAAATATATTGGGCATAAAACTGTTCATTCACTTTGTCTTGTATTTTGGATAGGCTGAGTGAAATGGCAGCTATGCAGCTGACAGAGGGAACTCCAAATATTACCGACCTCAGTAATCAGAATCGGCCAGACAAGTTAGCAGAACAATTTTTGGAACTCTACGACACCCAATGGACTGATTGCTATCAGAATTTAGTTGATGTTCTTAAAACAAACTGAGGAAGAATCCATCAATATCCTTTTACAGATTGTGCAGGTGGGTCCATTTTCGTTGCTATTGATACAGTCAGAATCTTAATACTGAGTTTACCACTCTCAGTTTAATAACATGACTTACGCAAGTGTCATGCACGTTGTCAAAACCTTTAAATTTGATACTAAATTGGCATATTCTTTAAAGCTGATACCATGTATTCCCACCCATCGTTTAGTGTTATCAATGCTAGAAGAAGTTAAATATATGTATTAGTGCGATTTATGCAAGAGTTTAAATACAGACAGAATTCGATATCATTTGCTGTTAAGGTACTTACGCTTTAAGTAATTAAAGACTATTATTCACTTCAGTACTTTAATATATTTGTCTGCGAACTTAAGCACATCATTTTACTTTTCTGCCAATATTGTTCAAAACAGAAAACATCTCTTTGAATTGACCTTATTACATCGTTTATTATTTGTGACACCATTGCAAATAATATACATACTTTATTTTTTCAGACGTCATATAAAATATGTCTTGATCGAAGCCAGAACATCTTGACAGCTGCCAAATACATCATGTTCGCTTTCGCAGGAATGTCAAATGGGGTACGTCCATAACTGATATGTCGATTTGTAAATTTGAAACTAGAGTTGATGCGAAAAGGTGCATATTTCCAAACTTAAACATATTAGCTACTGACATATTGCAACTTATACTACATTAACTAGGACAATCAGAAAACATGTTTTTTGTTATTTTTAAATGCATTCTGTTGTCTCAGAAATATTGGTTCTAAACAAATTGAAGTTATTATAATTTAGATAGGAGCATAATAAAAGAAGGTAAATTGCTGTTGTCCATTATGTAAGCATATGTTTCCTACCTTTGTTAGGAACCTGATAAGGCTCTTGATGCATTAATCCAGGAAATTCTTCATAAATTGAAATGTTACTGAATGAAGAACTTCAAAGCTGCACCGACAAACATCGGAGAGCTATCAAACAAGCGGCATAATAAATTGTCCGTTGTCCAAGCAGAATGCATCCATAATAGTATTCTGTTTGAAAAAAGGAAATCACCGAATAAAGCATGTGCCATTAAAAGCTAAAGCCAAACAAAGACAATCATAACTGTCAATTCAAATAAAGGATATTTAAGCTGCCATTATGAAGGTGTAACATTTACAAACAACATTGCTTCAATTGCAACTTTTGTATCTTAACTAATTTATGCTTCAGTGATCGAAATCTTTTTTTTTTATTTAGTCGTAACACCGTGGACTTTTGCAGTATTATTAGCAACGCATTTGTTTTCCTTGGATATTTCATAACATGGCGAAGAACAAGGTAGAGGTAGCAATTATTTCAGATAATCCATGGAAGAAAAATTAAATCTTCTGAGCACGTTTACTAGTTGGGGTTTCATACGATTTCAATAGTCATTCTAAGACGTTGTAACGATCTTTGACTATCACTTCGACTAGGATCATACTTTCTTGTATAGTTTTGACTGTATGATATTGCAAGTTCATTTCATTTTTCTTTTTGTTCTTAGGAAATAAAGGCAAAGCTAATATCAACGATTAGTGAATCAGAGATTGGTGTTTGTGGCGGTTTTATCGAAGAGTGTATCAGGGTATGCTGGTTGGTGTGCATCAAGGACCCGCCGATGTATATCTTCTGCGACAAAGAAACTTTGTTCGACAAAGATAAATATGTCGCGTGTACTAAAATGGGACACAACGTTTCTTATGTTGTGTGGCCTGTACTGTGTCTTCATAAAAATGGCCCATTGATGAGAAAAGGTGTTGCTCAAGGTGAAGACAAAGAAGAGCCAAAATGGAATAGACAAGTGAATCCAGCAAGTCCTTCGCGACTCGAAGCCGATCATATGCAAGAGTATCATACCTATATTGAGGATACGACGAAACTAGATGGCGACTACCTAATGAAAGAGCCATATATAGCAAAAGAAAACAAAGCAGAGAATATGGCGAGTGTTGATAGTAGCCTGTTTTCGATTAAGATAGAAGTTATTGCTGATGGAAATAATGGTAAGTCTGAGATATTAGGCAATGGGGATGACACAAAAGCGAAACTTACCGAAGAAGATGAAGCAATGGGCCGGCAATATTCCGAAGCTATGGGCAAAGAACAATATACAGGCCAAACAATTACTGCTATGATAGAAAATGAAACTCGGTGTAAAGGAAATTATAATGATGTGGGACAGTTCAAAGAAGTTGCAGAATATATGGCTGAGACGACAATGTTCCACAGAGCCGAGAAAATGGCAAAGAACATACATGGTCTGAAAACGACTTATAAAGAAATAACGAAACATGTCGGTAAGATCAATCAAATCTAAAGAAAATGGAGGAGTTCAGTGCTATCTGTCATACTAAGAGAGGTGACAATTGGGACCGGCTATCACATGAGAGCTATAAGCCTGAAAACAAAGAGATAGATGTACCCAAAGACGAAGATAATGTAAAGTACCCTATAGGTTCACCCGTTATTTACGTTGCAAGGTCGACTGAAGACAATCAAGGCTCGGCAACTGATTTATTAGAAGTAACTGGTGCCGAAGGTAAGGTGATCGCCTCTGTAACGAAACAAAATACTGAGAGAGAGATGCAATACACCGTTCCAATAATTATTCGCAGTGTGACAGAACAGCCTCTTTTTGGAGCCAATGATAATGAAGCCACTAGTGAAGATGCTAAAAGACTTTGCCGGGAAAAAGATAAGGGAATTAATGATATGAGAGAAAGCCAACTACACATGGTCATAGATGATGAAGTAAGTGAATATAATAACTAGACTCATCGGAGGAATATCATAAACCAGTCGAAACATCGGGATCAAGTAGTATCACTGCTTATCACGACACAAATGGGCCGGAAAAAAAAACAAACATAGCTTTATTGCACCACTGACTCGTCCAAAAAGGACGAACTGTGTGCGAAATAGTGAACCTGACGTATTAATTAGTGAACTGTTGCGGAGATCTGTAATATCTTTATAATCTATTTAATTTATGATATAGTTTTATTTAACTAATCGGTCTTACGTCATTTATGTTTAAATTGCTTTACGGGTTAGTTCTATAGTAATGGCATGTACACTACGTTGTAGGAATCTCGTTCATAACAAGGCCGATTACTAGGTCAAATCAACAGCTATTTGGTCAAGTACGCCAGGCATTAATTCGAATATGGATAGCATAAACATCACGTGAAATTAGGAGCGCACTTGACCTGTAGAGCTATCATGCACGCCCTAGTTGTTGATTAGTTCAATAGTTTGAGAATGTCAGAATGTAACTATTTGAGTTAGTTTGCAATTTTACTATTTATTGTTTTCGGAATCCTTTAGTGTATCAGATCCTGTTGGTTAGTTGCTTATATAGAAGCTATATAATGAGCATACGCACCAGGTAATATATTCTTCAGTTATACTCAGTTCTATAAGAATCGTTAAAAATAAATAGTGATTTATTTATAACATTTATTCATTGCATTTGGCAGAGCGGAACATCTTTAATTTAACCAGTCAGTACCTATTGGATTATGGATTTATCAAGGAAATGAACATTTAATTAATTCTATAAGAACGTGACAGTAAAGGATATTTTGTAATGAAGATTTTATTTAAATCATGTTTTGTCTTTATGCTTATGATCGCTGCATAATCGCTGATACAGTAGTATAATTACAAAGGGAAACAATGCCTTATAACTGTTTGTAATAAATGATGTTTACTAATTAATATTGATTAGTAGCAGTCGTGGTGTGTTATGGGGGATTAAAAGCATATACAAAATAGAAGTGTGCTTGAACAGATAGTCTGCTAGAAACCAGTTGTAGGTATTTTGATGTTTTGTGGGGAGAATAATGTTGTTGACCAAACGCTGTTGAGCACCTTGCAATTCGGGTCGTTATTTCGTTAGTGTCAGTTAAGAAATTGTTTAGAAATATCAGTTGTTCGAAGGTCAATTATTTTTTTAAGCTTAAAGCTTCCACCGTAAACCTTTTTTTATTCGTACTTCTTATTTCGTTATAGGAAATGAAAACAAAGAAAAAGAAAAATAAATATTAAATGGGTTCATTCGAAACTAATCTAAACAGTACGCTTATATTGGCAATTATATCTCTAGGAGTACTGAGTGCATGCGGAGGCTGTTTAATGTACATGGGTTACTTTATTTATGACATCAAGTATGGTTTGCAATTAGCAACAAATTCACGATGAAAGAAGTAAAAAACAAAATGGAATTTTACATGATAATTAATATAATTACTTTGGCTACCAATAGCAAGAAGTTACTTTGCATGTGTGGTTTTGCTGCTGTGTGGTTATCTAGAGATATTAATAGTGTTAAGGTGTTTTTATACAGCTCAAGCGTAGAATAATAATTTTTTTCACGGATTAAAACAGGAAGAACTATTTCAGAGGATTCTTTGTTCCTGGGAAGACTGTCAAGATTTAAAATATACATTATTAAAAACAGAACAGTTTATTTATTTTGCTTTTAAAATAAGAAAAACGTATCACATTGATATAGGAGGACTAAATACCAGTTTTATATTCACTTTAGGTATGCATACGTCGTTTTTCTTAGCTGTCTTTGTGTATAATGCTTGTATAAAAGATGTAAAAATAAAGATGTCTAAAAGATGTCTAAAAGATGTATAAATAAAGATGTCTCTTATTTTGTATTGGATGTGAATTCCCCATCTCTCTCTCTCTCTCTCTCTCTCTCTCTCTCTCTCTCTCTCAGTGTATTATCACGGTTGGCATTTTCCCTTTTCAAACGGGATGGTGAGGGGTGTATCTTTTTGTCAAAATGCTTCCCTTTTATTAGTTTTATTTTTGTTTTTATAGAGAATATGCGGCTGTCTCAAAAATGCAGTTGTAATCCTTTTCTAACATAACGTACTAGGAACGACAATCAAAATTAACAATAATAATAATAATAATAATAATAATAATAATGACGACAATAATAGGTCTAAAAACGAGGCACAGAGATTATACCGTCAAATGAAAGCCCTTGGATAATGTCTACTCAAATTACACAAATTTAGTGCCAGTCGAGAAAAGGCTAGAAACAAAAAACACTAAAGGTTGACATAATCTGGTAACGATTCTATTTTTGGTAGGTGGTGCCATACTAAGAAATATGGAACAAATGACATATATTTAATGTTTGGGTAGCATAGGTAATATAGCAATAAGAATGCTCAGTGTTCCTGATTGTCGAAGTCGTTGATATGGATATCATAAAAACAAGGATGCTAATCACTCTTATTTTATAACTATAAATGTATTAAAAAGATATTGTTCCCTCTGACTTCTTACATTACTGTGGGAAGATTAAAGTAGATTATAATCGATCCCAAGAACGCTGCTGCCATTCCGTTGAACAACTGTGGTGTACAGCTACTAATGGCTTGAAACACTTGAAGATGCACGACTGATCCTGTGCCTTATTAAGCTTAAAACTTGCTTTCGTTTTGCAGTGATATTATTCCTGAGCCGGAAAACGTATCACATTTTCGTGCAATTGTTCAATCCATTATGCTTGTATTTCTATAAGTCAAGTTCAAGGTTATAGCAAGTCTACCAGTATGATCATTAACATAAGAGCTAAAATAGTATCTTCTCTATGTATTAAGAATACACATAAACTGAGATAAAATGACCATCTTCGTATTTTATATGTATATGAACTTTCCTTCCTATAAGAATAAACTTATGAAGTCACCATTATAGTTCGAAACATCACAGTGGGCGTACCTGTCAATGTTGCTGTGATGCATAAGAACAGTTACTTCTTTATACCATAATATGAACACAGGTAATCATGTAGAATTATCTGAAAGAGGACCAAACATAAGTTTAAAAATGTATATCAGGAAATGATTTAACTTCTAATTTACTATAATAAATGTAGTCGGACTTTCCTCTGGCCTTTCCCATTCCATGCCAGAAACAGCAGCTGGATAGTTAAGAGGGGTTACCAACCCCATGTTAACAGTCGAACTACTAGAATCTAACACGGGATGCGAATGGTGCGAGGAACGCGGACTAACAGACATTGAACCTAATGTTTCCTATGTTGTACGTGAAGTAAGAGGTACAGTTTCTACCTGGAAAGTGAATTCAAAACGTTACGCATAACTCGTATGTATTAAAACCACAAGTACGTTGGCTTATGTATACTTTCAAAAGCTTAAAGGACAAAAGGAGAATGTATGTAGAGGCCAAACTTACAATGAGATTTTTGAAAGTAATCCCCAGGTGGGTTAAGGCGCTGCATTCATTATCAGAAGGGTACAGGTTAGACTCTGGATCAGTGTGGAATCGGCAACTACATTGTATCCTAAAGTAAGGTATTTATCTTTCCTGGCAAGAGCATGATAGATCTTTAAAACACCAAACAAAAGTAAGACTCGAAGTTTATAAACACTTTAATTTTGCGTCGCCTGTACAAGGAGCAATGGTTGAAAGCACATTATTTTTAAATTTTATTTTGATGTTAGGAAAACAGCCACAACTAACATTTTCATTTGTTTCATGTTTGTCTAGGGGATCATATAGGGTTCACCAAAGTCCTAACATAACAAAAAACAACAGCAACAAAACAAAGCCTAAGAGTAAAAATGGTTTTCAAAGTATTTCAGCAAAAATAATAGACTGTAAGTAATTGTGTTATGTTCGCTATCAGTATGTGAATATCAGTTAAATCTATGCATTTTGTTTTTCTTTAAACTCATTCTTGCTTCGTTTATTATTATTTTCCTATCATCTGGAGTATATTTTACCTAACGTTAAGTAATATTTGTTTTATTCATACATGTTTTATACAAATGGAGTGTGTTTATGTTCTTGACCCGAAAAGTCTTCAAAAATACATCACGTTCACTTTCTTAGCGTATTGTTGGAAACGTCGTCATTGTGTAACCTTATCATATTTCATTTTCTTCCTGAGTTTTAGTTTTGGTCACAAAAGAATTTTAAATTCTTCTAATTAAGACCTGGTGAATGAGATATTAATTTCAAGGTGTCCGAGAGAATCTTTCGGTTAGGTGAAGGCCATCAACTTGTAAGTAAGATACATTCGACATGGTTTCGTGGAACTATATCAAATTTTACATGTATATGCCTTGGGGAACGGGAGGTGGCTTCCATGGCTCTTCGTGCCAAATTCCATAAAACTGAAGCGATACACTTTCATTGATCGGTTATGAATACGCTACGTAATACATACATCGAAATTCCGGTATAGTGTCGTATAATTAATGAATCATAAATAATGCAATGTTGGGTCTTTTCATTACAAGTGGTCGACATTGAAGGAGTATCGTATGCGTACATTGTTTTCAAAATATGCACGATTTTTGTTGTAAGTGTTACTTTATTCAGAAATTAATTAAGACAGGATTGACATGGAAAAACAATTCTTGGAAAGCTGCGTGTAGAACAATAATCGAAGGACATTTGAGTGCGTTTCTGTTTAAGGTACAGTTCAATGACTGTTAAGAACTTTACCACTTCTCTACTGACTGTTAAAATCACCAAAGAGAATATTGAGCTGGAACAATCTGTTACAATCGCTCAATATTCCCTCGTGTGATGTTAACAGTTAGTAGAGAATAGATCAATATGCTGATGTAGTCCTTAGTACGAGGACGAAAGTTTCAAGTTAACTTTCTATATGTATTATGTGATTTAAAAGTTTGAACATTATCAAATATAAAAATGTTGTTTAATGATGCCTTTAATGATGTTTCGCTATGAATCCTATATTAGCCTTCTGACTACAGTTGCTATAGTTCCCCTAAAACCACCAATGCTGTTTGCAAACGTTCACGGTATCCATACGAGCAAGAAATGTATTATTGGAAATAAACTGTCTTCATTTTAGCATGCAAACATTCATGAATTTGACACAATACAAAATTTGGAGCATTATATTGTAAAATTTCGCCAATCCTTTTTATCGATATAGCCGTTAATCTTATTGACACAAAATTCAGAAACAAATCCATGCAAATGCATACATGTATAAATAATATTTGCATCTTTTAGGGTAGATATACGGAAATACTTCATTCATCAAGTGGAATCATTACTTCACAAAATGATACAATATTATAGTTTATAAATCTTCATTGATGTAATGATTAGATAAAATTATAGGAAGTGCTTTCAAGTGGTCATTTTGTCGTACAGTTCACTATTAAATAGCCAGCTTTAAATACTATATAAGCATAGCTAATGATATTAAAGAACTTCGAAATAAATCTATATCAAAATTTATACTAGATGAAACAAAATGCATTGTTAACATTTTCGATGTACGCAGATTTTTATTCTTATAATTACGGAAACCTAAATGTTAAGGTAGTGACCTTCAAATGATTATAACGAACAAAGAGACTGAGGTGAGCCATCTTAAACCCTTGTAATACATACGCCCACATTCCTGTTCATACAGTTCTAAATCTTGTCTTCAGCATTATTACTTTGTACCATTTATGTAGCTATTGCATTTGAAATTACAAAAGTATGAATAAACAAATCTTTCGGTAGGACCTTTTGCCGATATTGTAACGAGGCTCATTAAGAAACAAATGTGAACATCTTTAACTTATGCCTAAATTATTTAGTCCTCGTAAATTTGTCTTTGCATTGTTTTCTTTCTCCTGAATTTATGAACGAAGTTGATTACATTTTGCACAACTCTTTTCAACTTCGATCGAGACCTTTATATAACTGCAGTATCTATTGTAATAAGGTCAGCATGTTGACGCCACACTTCCCATAGAATATTAGAGGATCCCTCTAAGCTTCCTTTATTCCACATGAACTAAAGAATATAATTAGCGCTAATGCCCATAATGTTATGGGCGTTTTAGACAAAGGCTTTGAATAAACTCTAAACATATAAGTATCGTTGCTATGAAGATTCCTCTTTAGCCCAACACTGTAGAATAAATATGAAACTTTTGAGCTTACCGTCATTAAAAGAAACAAATGGAGAAAATTGCAAGCCACACTATTAAATTCAAGTCAGTAATTCATTGCAAAACTGTAACGTTTTCACCCTATGTGCACAAGTCATGTATTGCTCTTTTATATTTGGATATAGACGAAAGTGATGCCACTATAATCATGGGCATTTTGTAAGTAACTAGTTTGTGGATGACATATATTTAGAAACAAAAGGCTTTTATAATCCTCCGAACAAATATGTATTGAATGTATAATATTTCCAAAATAAAATAAGACTTTTAATTGCCTTGCAATTTCTACGATTTTCAGACTATAAAACTAATATTTGTATTCAATCCTATTTGTCTGTGTATGAAAATATATCGTGCTGCATGGACGTGCCGTTTACGCTTGTTTTGAAATTATGAATATTGATGAAATAATTAGTGTTGATTTATCTACATATTTTTTGATGCTTTTTCTTTACTCTCCTGCTTTTCAAGGCATACACTAATACATGTTTATTACAGTTTAGTCGACTCTTGTAAATGTTGTAATCTCATAAGAAACAAATTTAAATTAATATGCAACCCAAAACATCCATTCGATCCGTTAAACTAATTTTTCACAAGTTTTAAAAGGCGCTACCATTCTGCCACGTTGATGTGTCCCATTCAAACATTTATTGTAGAATAGAGATTATTTAAATTGATGTGAAAACTAATATCAGTCTGCCCAAAATACATTTGATCATCAGTCTGCCCAAAATACATTTGATTATCAGTCTGCCCAAATTACGTTTGATCATATAATGCAACTATGCGGATTAATATTTTTTAAAAGTAAATTAAAAAGAAAAGAAAAGGAATTTATAATCATTTTGTATTATGTCCCTGTTTTGTGCACTATATGAACATAATAAGATATATTCTGCTTGAAACATAATCCCTTATTATATTTCAACGACGATAAGAGAGTTGACTACATAAAGTTCAGTTTAACATTTATGCTAAATTAATAAAATTTAGGATACTTTCTGCATTCATGGATTGATTTTTGTTTTCATTACAGAGTTCAGAACCCGGTCCATTCTGAAAAGGAATTAGTGGCTCATCAATCAGTTGATCTTTTAATTCAATTTCTCTCTCTCTCTCTCTCTCTCTCTCTCTCTCTCTCTCTCTCTCTCTCTCTCTCTCTCTCTCTCATTCTTTTCTTGTCTTTATCTCACACACATACAAACATAAAAACCTGCATGAAAACAAATCGGCAAAATAGAAAATAAAAGATGGAATGCTGCAAAATGTGGCAACTCACACAACATAAAACCACACAAAATCAGACAGGACACTGTCTCCTGTCTCAATAAGCCAAAGGACTGACTCATCTGATATCATTAGTCCAAACAATATTTGTGTGAACACGCCATCCAGTGTTATCACAGCATTGTTAGAATTTGTTTGGCATTTGTTTTTGAACAGTTAGAATCTCCTTATTTTATTAAGATTAGTTAAGGGGGTCTACAGTGGTGAATAATCTTATTTTCCATACATTTTTCTTGGCTGGTTAAATGTTGGTCATGATGACGTGCGCCAATATGATATGAGAATTCTTACAAAATATACAATTCCCTAGTGCTAAGAAAATATATATGGTAAATTGACTTTAAACTGAAAGGCATAATTCCATAACGAAACAAAATTCGGCAGTTCTTATTATCTCTGTAGTGGTAAAATAACATTACAAATGGAGTTAAGAGGGTACTTGATGACTGGAATCTGGGATACATGTGTAAAAATAAATAGGTCCAACGGAATATGTGGCCTTAATAGTTATATTTTAGTTATTTGATCAATATATCACTGATTAATCTTTTAGCGCAGTATATATTGTATTGAAATACATGTGCACTATCGTATAATAATAATAATAATAATAATAATAATAATAATAATAATAATAATAATAAATGATACAGTTGAAAGTCATGTTAAATGCAGACTATGTTCATTATGTGAGCCACGTTCTGCTATTCCAGCTATGCGTGAATTAGGGTCTAAAACTGACTATGCATCGCGTCACTGGACTAAAGATTATATTGTCTACATACCTGAATCCAAACAAAATACACTACGAATGGCTCTTTTATAATCATATTCAATTTTATTTTGATCACCAAATTAGAAGGATAAGCTTGTACCTTACACAACTGGTTTTCATTATTTTATATGCAACTGAATGTATATTTCGATATATATATTCTCCTCTACATCGTTTTATGTGAGACTTCAATTGTATACTTAAAGATGGAATTTGTAGGTAGAAAACATATCATGAAATATAATCATTTCTAAGTTTCAGGATTAGTTACAATATTTACATGTTATTCTCACAGGTGGAAATCACAATAAACAGTTTGTAACAGGGAAGCGTTAATCATCTGGTCAGATTGTCTCAGTTAATCGATCATGTTGAATTTCGTATCATTACAAATCAGAGCTCCAGAATAGAAGGTCGATGAGTGTCGTGCAAAACCTACCTCACTGGCTGATTATATGACTGTTTATGTGTTTGTTTTGCTTTGTCTTGTTTTATTCTACAACTCCAGTAATGCGTGGCCTAAATAACATGTACCGTCAACGAAGTTAAAATCTATGATAATTTTATTTACCTCTGTTAAAATGAAGCAAATCAATGGTGTGGGCGGGAGACCTCAATTTCTCATATCGGTGCAAACAAACATGGTTTCTAAGATATCTGGCTCATCTTTCCTACTAAGTGCACATCAGCAGCTATTTTGATTGCCTATAAAATTGCATACCTGTTCCCCACGCCAAGCTAAAGACTAAATGCTTTAAAGGATCTGCGGTGGCTCAGTGTTTAGCGTGTCGGATTCAGGATCGAGTAGGTGCGCGTTCGAATCCTACAATCGGATTAGCCTGGGTCTGCAACCATGGTGTATCCTTGCGCATGATTCTTTACTCCAATTGCCTCGACACCGTAATGTATCACTCGCTGGCAGAGCTGAATACATATCTAACGTTTTGATTTTAAACAACACATTAAGATAAACCATTCAATTATTTCTCTTCCGTTTCTGTGCAGTGGCGTATCTCTCAAATACAAGCAATAACTTTCCATATTTTTTGCCTTCATGAAAATGGGGTAGATTAGAGCCCTTTGTATTATAAAAGTTTCTTAGGATTTAACAACTTATTTTCACTCTCCGATTTCCTTTCAAAACAAAATAATTCAGCATTATCTTCAAAATTCGCCCGTTTTTCCAGTTCTATATTTTCCCTTTTTTGCCGTTTTCTCCCAGGTTTGCATCTTCCTTTCATTTATTCTACTTCTTGTTCTACTACTTTGTCAGTGTTTCCGATGCTGTCCTTTTTCAGTCCTGTTCTGGTGTTATATTGTTCTGGCTATTTCTTAAACTTCTGATCATTATTTATTGTATGCCTGTTTTCAGTTTTTGCCTTTTTCTAACTCCGTTATCGTTAATTACCTTTACAGTTCCGAGCTCCTGGTAAACAAATTTTCCAAGAGAATCCTCCTCTTTTCCACTCCCTTTTCCTTACACTACCAATTCCCTAACCTACATCATAACTACAAATCGCAGCAAGGTTACTATCATCACGTACGTTCTATTCGGCTCGATATTAAAACTAATATTTTAATATAAATGGTAATGCAGGGCAATCATATATGTCACCTGTGAACAAGGTATTAATAAAGAACATTTAACTGAAAGAAAGACACTATATGCTATCAAGAATGAAATGGTACCAAGACCATCAGCACAATGCCTGGCTATTGAATCATTAATACCAGTATCATGGCATCAACAAAGGTCCTTCAAGGTACTTGAAAACAATAATCTTTTACCGCATTTATTCTGATATCGTGAACAACTCGACGATCTGAAACAAACTGCAAAGCGGCTAGTACTCAATTCAACACGTACATGTAATCATATAGGATCTCGTACTAATCCAATCCCACGTCGTACAGCATTAGCCACATGCATAGACATAGCAGAGATTGGACTACAGGAGACATGCATTATAAAAGAAGAAATATTATTTAAAAATAATAAAAAACAGTCAATACTATCATGAGCAAATCCTAATAATTCTATTCTTCATCTATGAAAATATTTTAAACATTTTCCGGTGCTGTAATACATGGGACACAGTTATATATAGAAGATACTATACGATTTCAAGGAAATTATTATATGTCCATATGTATTTGATGCAATTGTATTGTTCGTAAACAGGAAAGGATAAACGTTGAATTTAATCATACCACGTATGAAGTTATCGTGACAGCAAAGCAGGTGATATCTTATCTTGTCACTAAAAGGAAAACTTATAAATTATGATTCGTACACAACATTTTGTTCTTAAATAAGTCTCTCTGCTTACTGCATAGTTATCCGTGTATAATGTTATTATATAAAGATGGATTTCATCGAATAATTAGTTCAATTAGTTATTAATGTATTTATGAGGTCAACACATTGCGCTTTTTTTGTGTGGCAGCTATTAGGTAGCTATTAAACAATAAAAATCAAGAATATACTTAAGTAATCTTACTTCATCATCCATACAGGACTGGTTTGACTAATTAATTATATATTTGCAATATGTATATTGATTGTTTCAGTGGTTTCATGATGTTCCATGTAACAGCTTGTTTCACGTGCTAATTTAATAGCAGCATGCGTTGATTTCAACTTAGTATTGAAACACGTCGTGATGGAGAATCATCCTCGCTGTTCAGCCTCTGGGATTGGAACAGATCGAATGTAGGGAATATGATGGAATCACCCAAAGACAGACCTCGGGATCACACCGGGTCAGTTGAATGTGAGAGAAAAGGGTATAGTAAGACTGGAATCGACCCGCCTTCGGCCAATTTCTTTTTTATTGTTTCTTCAAATAAGTTGCCCTAAAGAAAAACCAAATTTGCTTTGCTTTTATTTATGGGGGATTTTGTTCGTGAAAGTTCACCAAATTCTAGCGTAACCATTAGGAAGCAGAAATATCGTGGTGTTTAGAATGATTAGGATATTCTAGTTGTATTGGTTCGAGGGATATACTGTACACATCATTTGAATGTAATTAATCACAGAACCTACCAATTTGAACAGACTTCTGGTTTTGATTTGTGTATAAAACACGCAGTAATTTCAAGAAGCAAATTGACAGTTTTGTTGTCAGCCTCTTCCCTCTGTTCACTGTTCAAAGTTTTCACTTCCTCTTGTTGCTTTTTGTTTTCCTCTGCTTGTTGTTACTTCTTTACAAATTTGTCATATCCATCTTCTTTTTGACATTGTAAAAATGTTTCTAACGTTTACTTCTGTTTCAATTTTATGATTATCATAAGCTGAAAATGATAGAGAAGGAGGCGAGGGTGGTAATGGAACAAATTCTTACAAAGGTAAGACGTCGCAAATAGTCAAACACAAATTCATGTTTTTCTCTTCTAGAAAAATACTAACAAAATCAAAAGAGCGCATATTATTAAAAGTTAACACATATCTGCATAAATAAACTTTAAAGCCCTATCCTTATATAAATTATTTACTAATAAATAATATTTCAGAGAAGAAAAGGCATATTACTTAATACCCACTCGACAACCACACCTTAACAGTTTTATCTAATGATTCGAGTTTCTTCAAAAATTAAGACACGTTTCTTTGTACATTGTATCAATGATGTGATACACTTTTATACCTTGATTTTAGAAAACTAATTGGGTTTTTTAATTTGCATGTACCATTTTATAAATTGTAGCAATACATTAACGCACTTGCTGACTTTATCAATACATTTTTCTATTTTGTAAAGACCGTGAATGATTTTATTTATATCCTATCGCTTACAGATATGATTTTATATGCAGGTTTTGTAATATAAATCTTACATTTCTAATATCTGGCACTTTAAAAACTGACATAATTGAAGAACGTCAAATTGTTTATATATATATATATATATATATATATATATATATATATATATATATATATATATATATATATATATATATATATATATATATATAT
>JAECUM010040595.1:0-14587 GCA_016617855.1 Megalonaias nervosa
ATATACCACATGCATTAAAAAATAACATGCATTTAAAGTGTTGGTATAAAGCAATTTGATATACCAATACTATTGGTATATCAAATTGTGATCCGCCCATGGCGCAATAATACGCATACATAAACATTCTCGCGAGCGTCTACAGTAAATTCTAGATCAATGATCAATTTAGACACATTAGTCACTAGTGACGTATGAAAAATAACGATGAAAGTATTAATAATCCCCGTTTTCTAAATTAATTTAATATGGTACACATTTTCATCACAATCCTTTCTGCTTTCTGTTCTCCCCTCCCTCTCATGCATAACGGACAAACTGCGCAGAAATGTGGAATGAGAGAGAAAAGGAATTTGGGCTGGATTAAAACCTTGAAATAGAAATTACACCAAGTAACCTACAAGAATATGGTTCGTCCTAACGATACGTCTGCACTTTCCCTGGGATTTATCTACAGGGTTTATCAATGATACAATGTTGCAAACCAGTAAATTCCTCTGTTACGTGGTACACATACTGTGATATATTTAATGTTATGTTCTTTTGTTTGTTTTTTTCTTAAACATACCATAATGTTCTAAAAAAATCGATTATTAGTATTTAAATATGAAAATGTCCAAAGCTCTCTCTCTCTCTCTCTCTCTCTCTCTCTCTCTCTCTCTCTCTCTCTCTCTCTTGACCATAGTAGCAAGATACGGGCTAAAATCTATGAATTGACGAACGTAGAAGATTTTATTTTGTGTCATCCCACGATATCTCTGGACTTATGAATGATGGTAAAAGTTAAGTCAAACCAACCAAAGGATGAGAGAGAGAGAGAGGGTTATGGTCGGTTGTACTGTTGCTAAAGCAGAATAATGACTTAGATCAACTGTAAATATATTAAAATATTTTAATTACCTCTTGTTGGTTCGTCTGTTGGCTTAGTTTCTATTCCACATTAATTTCCACGCGCCGGTATGTGAATGGCGTTCATGTGAATGTTATTCCAGTGTAAATAGTGCTCTACTGTACTTTTATCATTAAAACCATCTTTCATGTTTAAATCATAAGTGTGTATTATATTGATATAATCAATGTGGAGAAAAATAGAAACCAAGAAAAAAAAACAGTCAACTTATCAATATGCAGAGGTGATTGTAAATAGCCACTAAATGCATAGAACTACATTTTGTAGCGGACCCACTCGGGGATATAAGGAGTTCATTTACTAGGTCAATACACAGCTGCTTGTAGTAAATCTGAACTCCGTTCACAGGGCAAATATATGTATTTGTATGTGATATAAATAAAATATATGTACAGTATGTACGCTGTATCAATGATATACCACTCGTTGTATAAATTTTCCATTAAAAGGAAACTCAGCAAGCTTCGTTTCCTTTTAATGAAAAATTTATACATCTCGTGGTATATCATTGATACAGCGTACATACTATATATATATATATATATATATATATATATATATATATATATATATATATATATATATATATATATATATATATATAGTTCTCTACTTGACCTAAGGTCACAATTAGCATTTTCCACCCCAAAAAACATTACCTAATGGAAAATAACCTTCTAGAATGATCTAATGAGCCTTATTTACTTACAACACAATAACCTGTAAAATTCACTTAGGAAACTCCGAAACCCTGAACCAAATCAACATATTTACTCCTTTTAGTTTACCTGAATAAAAATCCTGACATTAAGTTCATACACATAGAGAATAATGAAGCTATAATTAGTTGTTTACATAAAATAAAATAAAAAAATTAAAAAAGACAATCAGGTCAAGCAGAAATGAACTGAATTTTGGACAAGGTCAAGTCCAGCATACAATGTTATATTACAATAGCATGTAATGAAATTAAAAAAAATTAAACTAACAAACAAACAATTAGATGAAATATACATAACAATACATAATTCTAAATCTTCTGATTAAGTTTTCTCGATTGTTTTTCTTTCCTTCTGCTTATGCTGTCAGATACGTGTGATTCCGGGATAAAAATGGGTAAACGTTTCTTGTACTGATCTACGTTTGCAAATTAATTGGATGATTAATCGTATAGTTCTGCACATTATTACTCTGATATTTAGGTCTCTGAAAGCATGTTTCGATGTGTGAGGGACAACAGACATGATACTTTATGAGATCGGAAAATATAGCTGAAAACCGATATGAACAGTTTAGTTATTATCTAGCTATTGTTTTATCTTCCTTTGTGTGCTTCAAAAATTTATCCTTTTTATATAAGATACTGTTCTGCTCAAAAGTGCTTGCAACTCGATTAGATAATACCCTCTCACCTTCCCGATTGCTTTTGTCGAAGCTTTGATTGCCGCCATGATCCCCAGACCAGCAGCGACACCTACTTCCGCTATAAGATTATGGCCGCAGGCATGGCCGATTTCTGGAAGTGCATCATACTCACATAGGACGGCTACGTTCGACCCTGCATCGGCTGAACCATATTCAGCACGAAAAGCAGTCTTCAGTTTGAATGAACGCTCCACCTATCAATCAGAATAGATACAATTTCAGAGTTAGAAGATGACGATATTTATGACTTTACCCATATAACCTAGTATTTGTATTTTGTAAGAGCGAGCAGTTATAGAAAAATGTGTTTTACTAGTTTTTGCATTCCATTTAATCAAGGATTATCATAGGATGCATATGTAAGAGGTAGAGATCAAACCAGGTTAACTTAAAACTAAACTGATGTCAAAGTTTATATTCTGATGATGTTATATGAACTTTGCGATGTTCCATCGTTTTTATTACATGTGATAATAACAGCCCTGTCTTTCCATACAACCGTCTTTGATGGTTTACAGTGTATGTTCTATTTTACTCTTCTTTTAAGCCAAAAACCGACTGAAATTCTTGTATGCGGCTCTTGTTATCAGCACATTTAGTATCACTGAAATGTATAGCATAACATTTAAAACGCAAAATCCTTTTCTTACTTTCTTTTCCTTATCCATTTTCTCGTAATGTTCCAGGTTTCCACACTGTTAAGCCTGTTTGTTCATTGTATAAAGCTGGGACCATCTATTTCTCATGTTATATTCCAACTATTAATACTCTAAATGAAAGCCGATATTTATAACATCTGGGAAAACTCTTCAGGTGAAGCTTTGACACATTAAGAAAGAATCATTCCTTAACTAAACCCTTGTAACAAATTACCTCACCATTTTAAACTGTCGCGAACAACCAGTGCTACCATTTTTTTTTTTTTCTAGCATACTGCCTCTCCACGAAATTTGATCCTATTTCAGGGAAAACTTGCTACATTTTGCCCAGATTATATCATTCTGAGTCCCAGTCCTTAGAGATATGTACTTATTCTGAAAGTTCTGGGCCACAACTATTTTGTTTATGTTTTACATCATGTATTCGAGAATTTTATTTCGCAAAAAATCGTGGACTAGTCAGACTCTAGGACTTTATTTAAGAATTACTAAACCAGTCAGACTCGACGTTATTTGAAATTGTACTACTATAATAAACGGAGGTCATGAAATGCTACAATTGTTTTGTTTTTTTACAATAAAAAACAGCAAACGAAATGAAACAAAGAAAACCAGACAACATCGTGAAGTCATCCCCTCAAATTTCACGCTCCTTCTCAATATATGCATTAGTAGATAGACTGGTTTGCACATTTCGGTTTAAAACTGATATAGATTCAGAGCGTTTTCATGCTTGATCAACAACAGTGGTTAAAATCAGACACCAAACTGAATGAAAATTTGAGACAAATAATTAACAATGATTTTGAGAAAAATTCGTCAAACTGACTAACAAGGCTGTATTACGTAAACAGATGAAACATTTGAGAAAGATGACAACAATTACAATATGTATCATTTGCCAGGGGAACAATTATTGACGATGACCTAGTTCTAGTCAGTCTGAAAAGCAAAATATCAAACTAACTAAACCAATTTCCGGTTGATTCACTGTGTCAGAGTTATGGAAAGGGCTAATTTACACATTGTACTACAAGCTGAAAAATAACTATCGTGATAGAATAAGAATGTGGATTGATTCATTTTGCATCTAAGGAGGCTCTTGGGGCTTTCAGTTTATTTGCAAACGTTAGAGTGCATCATTATTTCAAGATGTCGACAGTTGTGGTTATTGTGGTTAAAGGATCCATAAAAAATAACACATTTACTTATTAAGCATCCATGTGTTCCTGTTATTTAGTTATCAAGCATCAATAATTCCGTAAACAGAAGATGATGATAATCTCATAATTACGTTGTTATATACGAGTCTAAAGAGCTGAAAAGCAAAGAACCTAACATAAATGAAGCACAATACAAGCTGATAATAAATGACAAAGCAAAACACAGCACCTAGGACCTTACCTGGCCAGGCCAGAAAGGTGCTTTTAGAAACGCTAGGATGAAAAACGCGATAAATACCACATTTTCGCTAGCCAAGGTTCCGATAACTCTATCTACACCTTGGTATATCGGGTAGATATTTCTGTGCTTCGGGTCTGTGAATTTAATTTGATGCGGAGACAAGCCACCGCATCCAATCAAAATTAAGTTGTTCAAATTTGAACAGTTCCTACGTGATCCATGCAAGGGGAGCACACAACTTGAATGGACTGATAAATAAGAACTTTTCCAGTGCCGGTCCGTGTTTGCACAAATACCTTTCACCCAAATAGACCTGTAATGGCTTCCCTCTGGTACATAGTCATACTTTCGATGTGAAACTTATAAAGTATCCTTTTTAGGTCAACTGCCACCACCGTTTTCGGCCTATGTACAATGCACCACGCTCTTGGTTAGTTGGAATTACACACTACGGGAGGCAACACATGAAATCCAATAGATGTCGCTAGGACAAAGCACCGATATAGCTATTCGATCCGCCAGGGTGTAGATAGGGTTATCGGAGCCTTGGCTAGCGAAGATGTAAATACCATAGGTTACGTACTTTTGATAATAAAATATTCAACATAAATACCCTCTTGAATCCATTGTTGTACAAAGATAATGAATAAAATACCCGATTAAAACAAAGATATAAACTATAAACGCAAAAGAGTTGTTTGATCAGCAGGTAAGAAAAGCCTAATCCATAATAGACTAATATTTAATGAAGAACTTGAAGTGGACATCAATCATACCCTGATTGTCGCCAAACACTATCAGTTTATTTGCATTTCAATTCAAGCAGAGCTTTTTTTTTAGTAACACGGTATCCATATTTGCCTGAGAGTATGTTTTTAAGCAAAAGAGGTGATGAAGGTCACCGTCAATTGATTTCTCAGTTTATATGAGCACTGGGGGATCAGCAAGTGATCTTTTTGATTTCCTCTTGGGGTTGTCAATCAACTGCCTCCTCACCGATAGATGACTGTAAATTGAGCATTTTGCTTATGCATTCTGCCCGTCTTTGAAGTATCTTTTCTGTATCAGTGATCAGTGTGATGGTGTTAGTATTGGGAATGTTCCTGTCTGCATAGGATTGACCCTTTTAGATGAAAACCTGTTACCATTTTAAGAGGTCTTCTGTAGCCGGTATTTCTCATTCAGAAGTCTATGTATGGGTTTAGGATGCAGTTGAGTACAGAGTCTCTGAAAGATGCAGTTTTCCAGGACATTTTAGGAGTTTATATCGTGTTACGTACGTTTTATATATATATTGTGTGATTGACCTTTGTTCCAAATTGTCGGTAGGGGTTTGGGTCTACCTGACTGTATATATTTGTAAATAACGTATTACATATCACATATTTGTCTATGAATGTAGATTATATATTAAGATCATAACTATCTGTAGATAAAAATATTTACTTGGATTTGAGTCCAGGACGTCGGAGTTCCCCTCAGGAATTCCTAGAGTATCTACTATTAGCCATGTTCTTCACTACAGATTTAGTAATAGACATGATATTTTTGACAACTTAGAATATTTTATAAAGGAACTTTTGACCCTCATCCTGGTCCTCATATTGTGACTTAGGTTTTTATATAAAGAGAAGCAAATAGACTAGTGGAATCCGTCTTTTACTTTAATTCAGTTTTAAGTTGATAAGATTTATTTATTTAAATTATTTATATTGGAATTACAGAGTGCTCTTTTACTTTAAGACTAAATCGCTATTTTGGAATTATTGTGAATTCATTTAGAGTCATTTTGGATTATATCATTGTGATACATCAAGACAGTTAGCACATCAACACTATCCAAGGTTATGGGTACATCAGCACATTAAAACTGAATTCATTCGGAAAACCACTGTGATTCAATCATAATACTCTATACTTTCGTACTTATAACTTTGAGGGCTGTTTGGGATTTAGTTTACAATATTGCAAGTTCTTTTTAAAGTTTCACTTTCTATTATAGGGAAATATATTAGTTGTTGAATTTTACAAAACTTTTATATTTCTCTCTTTTCTGTTACTTGGCTTAAGACCATAAGTCTTAATTATCGCTTGTAACTAAATGGCACAATTCTTCAGAAAATGCATATTTCACATTCTCCTGTTTGGAGGCATTAACCTCTTTGGGCATTTTCCACTTGTGGTCGTCTGCTATGTTATGGCACCTTTTCTAACCCCTTCCTCGTGCTACGGAACTGAGCAGAGTGATCCTAAAGAAGGACTACTCGTTCTCCCAGGGGCCGCCGAGTTCCACTCCTTCTTCCGTCGAGTGAAAAGCGATCCTATATCCCGAGTCACCTGTGCTCAGGTCTGCAGCTACAGCTCCCATTGTATCCACACATGCTGCTTTGCCACTCGCCAATCGTCACAGGACGATATATAGACTGTCACCTGAACTATGACGCAATGGTAATTTCCGGAAAACTTCATTAACTTGTAAACAATGTCGCTTCCAATACATTTTAAGTTTGTAAATAAGGTTAGGCCTTGAACTCAAGTTGAGGTAAACATTCTTTCATAATATTGACAAAAGCCATGTTGAACATAACCTGCCCTCAATCACGGATAAAGTTCAAGCACACAATATAGATTAAATATACATAATAAAATATAACGGCCAAATTTGTTATAATAAACCGCATTACTTCAAAAAATGTAAAATGTTATCTGGTGGTACATCATCATAAAGTTCACCAACTGAGATCACATCAAAAAGCTTCTGTCTCCCAGGTTGGAAGTCGATATGCTGGACAAGAATGTGTTCCACTGTCACAAAACACTCTAGTCGCGGTTCACTCTTCAGCAGCCATGTACGAGACAGGTATGTATCCTTTACGCGATCGGTGCAATGTAACCTCATCATTGCGGTTTGTCCTGTATCAGGGATGCCATGCAACAGTCAACAATGCACAATACTTTTTCAGATTGCATGAGAAAAAAAAATCTTACTATAAGATCTGTGATAATAGCGAATTGTCAAATTTAAGAAGTTCTGCAAGACTTTCAGAGGATAAGGAATCCGAAAAGATGATAAAATTTGTTTTTGAAAGGTTTCAGTGTAGATCAAAGACTTGTGCATGGCTGTTTGTTTTGTTTTTTTCCTACGGTAAATAAATGGAATTGCTTTGTATGAGAAATTGAACGATATTGTGCCATGGAGTATTACAGCTGCAGCTCCAACTTTCTACCCATCTTTCGAACCATCCATAAAGGGGTACGTGTGGCCACATGAGGCTTTGATCTCACTGAATTTACTCCAAAAATGAGAGACCTTGTTGAAGACGTTTTTAATTGGCAAAGATCAACTATTTGTTGGTTTTGATAACCAAAGTGGTGATCTGGAAACACGGTAGTTTTCATTATTTGCAACACTGATATTTGCTGCTTCTAGGTGAAGATGAATTTATTAGACAAATATTGGGATGAACTTTGGTTCCTGAACATACAATGTGCACTAATTGGGCATAAAGACTACATCGTGTAGGGGATTAGATGGATCAGAAGGTATTTTGGTAGTATACTAAATAGCCAATTTCGTCCGTCGGTTAAAAAAGTTATGTTTCATTAGCTTCACCTGGCAGTTTTAAATGGTTCCAGACAAAGTCCAAGTGTCTGATTGTGTACAGGATCAAGCATCGGCATGTAGGATCTATACACTGACCCATACAAAGTCGAGTCAGGGTCACGTTTAGATAAGGACCATCTGGTTTGCTCCCAATTCTACATTTTTCACGATTCGTAAGTAGTGTAGTGGGATACTATAGCCTTCATTATGCCAAAGAAGGAAAATCAGCCTGGGACACTATGGCTCTCCGATTTTTAGACCCAAAAAATCAGCCTGGGACACTATGGCCCTCAATGGGAATTTTGTATTAGCACACGCTGGGACTGTATAGCGCCAAGAGGAATGGAACAGGTAGGGTGACGTCACGGTACTGGCCATTGGCAACAATGTAGCAAGGTAGTACTGTGACGTCAGGCCACCTGTGTCATTGCTATAAACAAACACGAATTAGTCGTGTTCGTGTTTTAGTAGAGTAAGGGTTTTAAATTTTTTGTTTAGGCAAGAAAGAATTAATATCTTTTCGAGGCATATGAAGTGGCCCTGAAAAGGGCCTTTGTCTTCTTCTTCTATTGTCTCCACTTCTTCCACCACGTTCTCACTTTTTCAATAATTCCTTTCTTCTTCTTCTTTTCTTTGTCGGGAATCCAGTCAGGATGTCCCAGAGCTCTAAACTTTTCCTGTACCTTCATCCAGCTCCTGTTTAGTTTCTCAAACTCTTCTTTTCTCTTGATGTTTTCTTTGTCCTTTCTTTCTTTTGTCTAGGTCTCTTTAATCTTTTTCACTTCTTCTTTCATTACCTTTATCATGATGTCTTCGCCTTTCTTTAAATTGTCTAAGCCTTTTTTGACAAAAGGCCACACAGTTAAATGGAATATGTCTTCCAAAAAACATCTCACTTTGATAACAATATCAAGAACCTGCTTCAAGGTTCCCACTCTTACATATTTAGGATGGATGAAGCCTCTCAACTTCTCCACTTCCTCTTCTATCATCCATTGTAATTCATAATTAGCTGCTTTCAGACTGTTCACCAAGTCTAGGTTACCTGGGAACCTCCATTCCTTTTCAAGCCTGTCCAGCACGTAGGCTCCATCCATCATCCAGTACCAACTGTCTTTCAATTTGTTGAACAAGCCCATGTTGCCAGTCATTTTTATGTTCTGTGTAGAATGGCGCGAATGACGAGCGCTCTGCTTTATATCCGTGGAGCACGGACGTGAACGAAAACATCCCTTACACTCACTTCACATACTATAGACTATCCTCACCAACGAACGAGCAAGCATAAAACACACACCTATATACTATCCTCACCAACGAACGAGCAAGCATAAAACACACAAATATACTAACCTCACCAACGGACGAGAAAGCATAAAACACACAAATATACTATCCATACCAACGAAGGAAGAGATGAAAAACACACCCATATACTATCCTCACCAACGAACAAGCAAGCATAAAACACACAAATATACTATCCTCACCAACGAACGAGCAAGCATAAAACACTCAAATATACTATCCTCACCAACGAACGAGCACGCACAAGACACAAATATACTATCCTCACTAACGAACGAGCAAGTATAAAACACACAAATATACTATCCTCATCAATGAACGAGCAAGCATAAAACACACAAATATACTATTCACACAATCGGGATGAGAAGAAAAAAACACACAAATATACTATCCACACAATCGGGATGAGAAGATAAACACACACCCATATACTATCCACACCAACGAAGGAGAACGCATAAAATACACAAATTTACTATCCTCACCAACGGACGAGAAAGCATAAAACACACCTATCTACTATCCACACAATCGGGATGAGAAGAATAACACACCCATATACTATCCACACCAACGAAGGAAGAGATGAAAAACACACCCATATACTATCCACACCAACGAAGGAGAACGCACAAAACACACAAATATACTATCCACACAATCGGGATGAGAAGAAAAAACACATCTATCTACTATCATCACCAACGAACGAGAAAGCATAAAACATACACACATATACTATCCACACCAACGAACGCGCATGCAAACACACACACACACACACACACACACACACACACACACACACACACACACACACACACACACACACACACACACACACACACACACACACACACACACACACACACACCCTGTGCGAAGCTTTAGAACTAATAGGAGATCGTGTGCTGTATTTTGACACGAACAGTTGCATCTACATCGATCGGCTGGGTCAACCTCACCCTGTCATCGAAGGAGACCGTTTAGGAGCCTGGACGGACGAGCATCCCGACGACAAGATTCTAAGTTTTGCAAGTGGCGGTCCCAAAAATTACGGCTACGAATACCGTAACCCACAAGGAGAAGTGTACACGGAATGCAAAGTGAAAGGATTGACTCTCAATTATCGCACAAGTCAGCTGGTAAACTTTGGCGTCTTGAAAGAAGCCTTGCAGTCTGGAGAGGATGGAAATTTTAAAGTGATCACCCACGAACCGCACAAGATTGTACGTTTACCCACACACCAAATCGTTAGCCGACCCTTGGAAAAAGTCTATCAAATCGTGTACCAGAAGCGAGTACGGCTTCCCAATCACTTTACTTTTGCGTACGGTCACACTGATATTGGCAAGTATATAAAAAGGGACAACATTCAAGACCAATAGTTCATTGTCACTACAAACGCCAAGCGAGAAAAAATGAATCCTTTCACACAGCAAGTATCCAGCAAGAGTAATCTCGAGTACGATGCTGTGCCTTGCGATGGTAGGGATGTCGTACGCTATGACCTTAGCGATTCAGTACCACATCATCATGGGAACTTTGCTATAACAACTACTACCATACCTACCATGGAAAGTGATGCTGTGCGTGTCAAACCTTATGGATGCGAAAGCGATGCAACTCGTTATCGCACACCTTTTCACTTTACTGGTTTTCATGGTGGATGTCATCCTAATGAAACCATGCGACTACCACCCTACGGATGTCATGTAAAACTGAGTAGACTCCTGCATATTTCACCGTACCCTCATCGAAATGAACCTGTGAAAGACGAATATTCGTTCCCTGTGCGTTTGCCAGAATACTGTGACTATGAAAGTCGGATCCAAACATTCCGAGGAAAATGGCCAAAATATCTGGGAGGACCTACCCCCGAAGAATTAGCTAGAGCTGGATTTATCTACTTGGGCGAAGGGGATAAAGTCAAGTGCTTCAGTTGCGGTATGTCACTTCACGCGTGGGAGAAGAAAGATTTTCTTACCTGAAACATGCTCGATGGTCTCCAGATTGTCACTACCTGCCTTTAGTGGGACCTCGTCATTCAAGTGGGTCTACCATGTCGTGTAAGAAACCAGCTACGGGGCTAGGAGTCAAACATTGGACAACCCCTAGACAAGTATTTAAACCCCATGTAGAAAATAATCTTCAAACATTACCAATCGAATTGCAAGAGAAGCTCTACAAGTACATTTGGCAGGGACTTGCCAGAGACAAATCTCAATTAGTGACTGTAGAACTTTTGTGTCGAGAAATTCACAAGTGGAAATTGACCAAAGTCAACAAACAAGTCCGATTTCTCTGTGCTTTCGTTCTACTATTTCGCTTTAGACCATTTACATTTGAAGATTTTATTGACATTCTTGACCGTTTCCTGGAATGGCAGTGGTCAGAAATTACTCACTACGTTCATTGCTTTCGCTCTAGGAGAAGTTTTTGACTGACATGGTTATGGATACTTTACAAGAGAACATTCGTGCTTTGCCTGTGGAATTGAGAGAACGCATTTACCGCGAGTTCGTCAACATACAAGTGAAACGCAAAGAACAATTGCATCCGTTACGTCACCGATGTTGGAACCACTGGTACCTGAATGCTATAAGAGGATTGATTCATGCGAAAGCGTTCCATTGGTCAGACATTGTTCAACTGGACGAGAGCCAGAAGACTTTGGTTGTCACTCTTCCTTCAACTTACAAGGTGGCCATACTACAACGAATTCCAGAGGAAGACTTAGAGGAGTACCAAAATCTTTTACGCTACCAAATTTTGTCTGTAGTGGAAAATTCTGTACGGTGTGTAGTGTGTAAACTAGTGACTAAAACATTTGGATTCGCTACTGGAGTACGATTAGTTCTGTGCAAAAAGTACACTTATTACCTCCGACAAAACAAAAAGGGGTATATAAACGGACGACCATGCCACGACCTTTATCATTCGTGATACAACAGATTCCGTGGAAGGAAATCAATGACACTATTCAAACGGTAGAGGATTACCAACACCTATTACGAGAACTGTGTCCATTGAACTGAGGTCGACATGTAGTGTGTGTCTTAGTGACTTGCTTTCTGGGATTTCATTTACCAGCTGACTCCTTGTGGAATCTTTACGAACAGTACCTACTACTCTAAAAACATGAAAGTGGTCACTTTAAATGTACACGAGAGACCCATTCTGCTCAAAGCTTTGCGCTGTCATCTTGATACTTCTCAACCTCTACGGGAAAACAAGATTCGTCAACTTTTAGGCACTGAAGATGTGTACGACGACGTGTGTGTAGCTTGTGACTTACACCCTCACTGGAAAGATGTACGTGACTGGAAAAGTTGGGGGCTTGAGATTTGGAAAAAAAAAGTGGCACACTATGCCAAAGATTTGTAATCTTAAAAAATTAAAACGTTCCGTGAAAAAAGTAACTTTTAAACCAGTGTTAGTGACAGTGCCAGAAGAAGAAGAAGAAGAAGTCGTGACCAAGGAAAGCCACTCTCTTCAGGACAGGACCGTGATCGACATCCCTGAAACGCCATTCCGGGAGGACTCTTGTGTGATTGTGCCAAGGAGTGTAGAGACTCTCAGAACATTACACAGTACCCCTACGATTCACCTCTTGATCATCACAAATGTTGTACAGAGACTTGTTTATATTCCACTTTGATCGTTTTAATGTGTCTTTTATTCATGTCCTTAGCAATTTAGCTTTTATGTATTTTTGTCTTTCGTGTTGTTCACTTTTAAAGATGACAATAAACGTGTCCTGAAAAAAGTATAAAAACTCTTGTCTTGTCTGTCTTCGTGTCAAAAGTGACATTCCTTTCACTACTACTACTACTATGGCTACCTCTACTGTTTCTGCTCCCTCTTCCTCCACTGTCAAAGTCATTGACGAACACGTAGATCGGACTAGTTGGGAGGCCTTGTATCTTCGCCATCCCTTTAACATGCTCATTGCCGGACCGAGCGGTTCCGGCAAAACCGAATTTGTCAAACGTTTGATCGAACATAAACATCATTTGATCGATCGTCCCCCTCAACGCATCTTGTGGTGTTACAAAGAGTGGCAATCGGCGTACAGCCTTCTGCGAGAAAGTCAAGGCGATTCCATCGTCTTTGTGGAAGGCATTCCTGTCGAAGACGACGGAATCGTGTCTGACCCTAGTCAAACTCATTTGGTTATTTTTGACGACATGTTGGGAGAAGACGAAGAAGAAATTAAACTCTGGTTTACGCGCAAAGGGCATCATCGTAATGCCAGTGTCATTTACATTACCCAAAATTTGTTTCAACAAAGTAAAGCCCATCGCACCATCAGTCTCAATGCTCATTACGTGGTGTTGTTTAAAAGCCCTGGAGATAAATCGCAAGTACAAGTCTTAGCCAAACAGTTAGGAACGCCTTGGCTGACAAATGCGTACGACGATGCCACTCAAACACCACACGCTTATTTACTCGTGGATTTAAAACCTACCACTCCCGATTATTTGGGATTTCGTACCCATCTGTTTCACCACTGGTGCCAAGACGGAGGGCCTGTCGTGTACACGTCTCCTTCGTCGACTTAATCACCAAAAAATCTATAAAAAGCTCGGTCACTTGGACTCTGTCTCACACATTGTCAACATGACGTCCCTTCAGTCTCATCTTCCCATTAAATTGATTCGTGCCTTGTATGGTATCAGTCGCGAAAAAGAAATCCACAAATACGTGCTCGTGTCTTTGAAGCTAGTCTCAAAGAAGTCTTACGATGGTTTACGGTGACAGCACGTCAATTACTGCAAGGCATCATTCAGATTCCTCATCAAACCAAACGTTTCTTTGACAGAAACAAAGTCGCCTTGACGCAACTAGCCGATCCTCGCATTGACACTCAAACCAAAAAGCAAATCATTTTGAAACCTGGAGGAAGCGGTTCTTTTGGAGGTGTCATCATTCGTTCCCTCTTAAAATGGGATCCTAATGCTCCCAAAGTTGTCCCCAAGAAAAAAGCCACGCCCAAACGTACCCAGAGGAAAAAGACCAGGTCACAGCCTCAGAAAAAGAAAAAGAAAAGTCCACAGAAAACAGCTTCTACCCGCAAGAGAGTGTCTCCAAAAACTTCTCCTCCAGCGGTGACACCCTCTTCCTTTTTAGCGGCAGTGGCCACTAATCACAAAGTACCTGCCCCCAAAGTCAAGTCCAAGAGAGAAGGGGTGTGTTACGGAGTTTACTGGATTTGCCCAAGCAAGAACTGTCCCGATTTAGTCCGTTGCGAACTCCTCCACGACGTGTGTT